>JAXIUT010008696.1:113686-171812 GCA_035586675.1 Eurytoma californica
TAAAAGAAGTTATTCTCGGGCCTTTTATGCATGCTTTGAAGGCAAAAATCATTCGTATGTATCTTGACATCTCACTGGCTTTGATACCAAAATAACGTACATCGGTCAAGCTGATGTCATAGACCTTTTCATATTCTCGCCTACCTTTGAGCAAATAATAAAGCGATTGGCTTGAAAATATTACCACGGATATTAATAAAGATTATTTCTAACGAGATGAATCTAGTTACTGATTTTTCTTCTTCAATTGTACCTAAACACCGCATTTTTTCTCCATCTTTTTTAAATAACAAGATGACGTCGCGGCTCCTTTAGTCAAGGACACAGTAATAATATAAATTTATCCAACATTAAATTATTTAAATTTAAGCAACGCATTTTTCTTTTGAAACAGTAATAAGAGGACTATACCGCACCCCATAATTAACAACAATTCATAAGGTTCTCGCAATATTCGATTAAAACCAGCCTAGCGTTAATAAACACACAGCAGAGCGTCCGAAGCATTTATTGCCTCCTTCCTCGAAGGAGAAGACAGAAGAAAAGGGGAGCAAAGAGAGGGAGAGAGAGAGAGAGAGAGAGCTCGACTCGCTCTCCGCTATAAGCGGATGTCGTGTATCGGTATATCACATTAAGCCGGTATTCCGGCGCTGCGCGGCACGATGCACACAAGAGGGACCCCGTGCGCGCGGACGGATTGCATGCGCATTTAATATTAGCTCTCGCGAAACGCTCCCCCGCCGGCCGTCGCCGCGCGCTTTTGTCGCTCCGGCGAAATTTGCGCCGAGGCGCCGACGAAGCGAGACCGGCAATCGCCCAAATCGATTTCGTGCCGTTCGATCACCCCGGCGTAATTTCCCGTCTAATGAAACCGAACGGTAGAGGCTTAAGTAAAGATGTTACGCGCGGGCACTCGAGACCTTTTTTAATTGAGCCCCGTGAATCGACCGCTTTCCCGCGGTGTCCGGCGCCGATGCGTCAGCTTAACCGAGGCGATAATCTCGCGCACTTAGTGAAAAAAAAAGATCATCGAGGGTAAAAAGCTGCCGCCCAACTGTCTTAGCTTGACCTCGAATGGTCACTTTTGTTCTGTCACGCCGTATCGAGATCGGGCCCGATTAATAGAGCGCTCGGGGGGGCCGCGGCATTAGCATACTTTCACCTCTCGCGAGGGTTAACCGCGTCGTCACGTCCGGCTCCGGCCGAAAAAGCTGCCGGGGGGCCTCCTATCCGCGGTCGGCATCGGCGCGCTCCCGTGGAAGCTTCGCGCGCGGGCAAACGGACCGCCAAAAAGGAGGAACGGAGAGAGCGGGTACACAGTGCGATCGAGCGTCGCGAAAGAAGGAGGAAGCTCCCGGAGGAGGAAGAGGCCGCGCGGCAAAGGGATTCATTAAAAGCGAGCCGATTCGGCTCGGCCGGGAGGGAAGCTGCGGGCGCAGCAACGAGGAAGTGCAGAGTTGCGCGCCCGAGCGATACGATAACGCGAGAAGCAATTATCCTCGCGGGAGCGCGCGCCGAGCCGAGGCTGCTCTTTGCCTATTACCGCCCGATGCTCCTCGGTGTGTGACTGCGCGCGTGTGCGCGTAGTGGTGGGATTAATCCCGGCGCTTTCTCACTTTAAGGCAAGCGACCGGTCGGTAGTCGCGGAGGAAAAAAAACGAGGAGGCACGGACAAAGAGCGAGGGTGTACAGTTAGTTCGATGTACGTGTGGGTATGCGGGTGCGCACACAGTCGCGGGAGATATCGCCGTGGAAACGCGGATGATGGGGATTATAAATTGCGCGGTTAGGGGTGTATTTCGGCGGAGAATGCGAGGGAATTCGCGAGGTCTCGCGGACGCTAATAGCCGCGCGGCGAACGGCTGCCGCGGTTCAGAGCGAGTAATTTGGCGCGTCTTTGTTTGCACTGGCGATTGAGGCGGAGATTGGTCGGAGGTGGTAGCTTACCGACTGCTTACTAGCTATAAATTGGCTTGATTGCTGCTTAACAGCTTTGTTGGATCAATCAATTGTTATATTTATCATCTATATACCGTTGATTCAGTAAAAGAGTTCAGTAATTTTTACTTTTGAAACTTACACTTCCTTTCATTTCTTTGCCACGCGACTTTGTTACTTTACAGTCAGAAATTGTCGATTAGCGATGCTGAAACGAGCTCGGCGTAAACTTTACCAAGCGTAACTTTTAATTTACAAAAAAGCCAGCAATTCGCGAACAATAGCTGAATCACACTTTAATTAACGGAAATATTTTCCGACCATTTTGAGCGTCAATTCTTTGACGAAGGAAACACGTCCATATCGAATCAACGGTGCATTACGCAAGAGCGCGCGAGAAGAAAAGACGGGTCTCGCGCGTCCTTATTAAATTAAAAGTGACGTAATGTGCTCACAAAAGAGCGCGAAAAGCGGGGCGCAAGTGGGAGAGGAGGAAAAGCCGTAGCGGCGCCGTCGAGTATGTGCGCGCGCTCACCTCTTCCGAGAGGGAAAACCGGCGCGGGGAAAAAAAAGTGGCGCGTATGTACGTATGCATGCGCGCCGAGAGGCGTGCACGCGCGGAAAGACGTCGGCGGTCGGAAGCGAGGCCGGGCTTTTGTGCTAATGTTTACGCGTCGAGCGCAACCGTCCCGAGATAAGACGGCGCACTTAAAGCGAGCGGCCGCACTCGCTTTAAAGCGCCTCCTCGACGACGCGGGTAAAACACCTGTTTTTTCATTTTTAGCACGACTGGGATCATTTTTTTAATTGACCGCCACTTTAAGTGGATAAGTTTTTGACTATATTGGCACAATTAATTCAACAATTGATGCGACGATAACGGAATTTTTTTCGAATAAAAATTATTGGTAAAATCTTTTTCAGAAGAAAGGAATATTAATTTAAGATTTATTTATAGACTTGAATAAGTCTATTTATCAAAAAGAAGAAATTTAAAATACCGATGGAAATTACGTCACTTTTCTCACCAACATTTATGACAGTTTTTCAGTATATCATAAAATTACCAAATGTCTCTCATATTCAGATATAACGTTTCTCTTTTGTATACACTTAACCGTTACTATTTCTATAGAATACTATCTTAATTTGATTAAAATTTATACATTCCATCCAATAACCGCATTAATTCATCGCCGACATTTTTTCACGGCGATTAATAATATTAACGTTTGCACGTCAAAAGTATACGGCCGCTTGTCAAAAACTCCATGTATTAACGTGCGCCAGTACCAAAGCCGGGGTAGGGGGTAAAAGCGGAACAACAATGCGACCCGTGTTCCACTTTAAGCTAATGCCACTCATAAAGAGCGAACGGGGAGGGGGGTCAAGCGCGTCATCCCCTATATTTACCGGGTAGAATTTTCACGGTACAAAAAGGAGAGGAGCCGATATATAAAAGGAGCGAGGCCAGCGAGCGATCGGACCCTCGCGCGTGAGCGCGTCACTTCCGACTTTTCAAAAAAGTCCCTATCCCGAGCGGGAGTATAAAAAAGAGACGAGAAGAGGTTGAAGCCACTCGGCGCTCCCCTGCTCGCGCGCGTCAATCAAGCGGGAATTCCGAGTTGAACGGCCACGGCCCTCTTATCTTGGCGTCTCTCTCGCTCCCTCTCTCCTTCTCTCTCTCTCTAGTTAACTCGAAAATACTCTTAGGGTCGAGCGACAAATCGCCCGACGAATTTATCTGCGATTTCCGATGAGCCTCCGCGGCTTTTTTAGCGGGATTTTAATGAGGGTGCGAGGACATCGCCGGGCTTCATCTGGTGGTCGCGGGGCGCAGGAACAGCCGGCTAATTAAGTGCAATCGGCCGGGGTGATTGGGGGAAAAATCGCCGATGACGCTCCGTGAGCGAGCGCGGGAGCTCGGGCGCTCGTGCACGACCTGACGACGGGAGATCGCCGCCGGCCGATGCGCCCCACCGAGATTATTTGACTTTCCCTTCGTCTTCCGTTTGCTTTAACGCCGGAATTTGTTTGACTCCTCGATCTTCCGCGAGCTTTTATTTGGTTAATTAACGCTGGTTTATACTGTTATCGCTCAATGATGTGCCGGATATAACGTAATGCAATGGTTCGAAAAATTAGAAATACTTTAACTCGGTTGAAAGTAAATTTGTGGATTATGATAAATTGAGAAAAAAGAGACGCTGTGGTTTGCTTGTGACATGAGTTGAATATATCCTAACAATTTTTTTATTTATGTGTAAGACATTCTTAGAAGTAAATTAAGAATGTATAAAATTTCCAAAAATGTTTGTCTGCCTTTCAACGTTAAAATGAAATTAAAAAGTTTATTCTTAAAAGCATGAATTAAAGCGTTGAACGCGTGAAAGAGTTTTTCAATTTAATGAAAATATTTTTATCGATTAATTTTTGCCTCCTTCCTCATTCCTGCTGGAGCGCGACAAAGGACCCCGAGAAAGAAGCCTTGTGAGAATATTGCTTTTCTACCGTGGGGCTATTAACGCGTGTTTTCAGCGGCTTTTTGTCCCCTCGATTCCCAGTAAATCCGTGCGTTTAAAAAATCAAGCGAAGCCAATTGTTTCCCGGGGCTCACGCCTATGTAAACGAAATGCGCCGACTCTATTGTCTATTTACGCGTATAATCGCGTAGGCTCGAGACTCTATTATGGTTAAACAATAACTGTACGTAAGCCCGGTTTCCTTAGCGGTGTAAAACTATTGTTATTCGCTGAATATCGTCTGCATGGCGCGCTTGAGTTATGCAGTTCTTAATCTGCGAATATCGCGTTAACCCGTGAGCACCCAGCGATGCCAAGCGAATATTTTAAATCTCGATAGAAAAAGTGCTTTAGCTGCCGAGTGGCTATTATTCGGAATGGCGTGAGAAGGTGTCTTTGTGAATAACACATGGGTACATCAAAATATTTTGAAAAAACATGGAATAATTAGGTAGTATGAGAGACTTTTGAAATCTTCTTAACCTTTTAAAAGTTTCAACGTCTGTCTTTTCTTCGTGGCGTCATAAATCTCGTTTTGTGGCCACAGCGAACGGCAACCATTTAATTTTAACGTACCTTACCACGACTGCCAATCACTTTTTACCCGTGCACCACACTTTACCCCGACAAAACAGCGTCTTTCGAAATAATCACCTCGCCCGGGAACGTGTCTCCTAATTTTTCTGACGCGCGTGTAGAGAAAGCCCCACCCGACGTAAAAAACCTGAAGCGATCGCAATTGTTTCCCCGGAAAGGCCCCGAAAAAGTCCATTGTTTGGGCGCGTGTCGGGCCTTTGTGAGCGCGTGGAAAATCCGTTTTGCGCGCGGGATCTCGACCCCATTATACGCGCCACGCGAAAGCACGCCCGGCTAATTCCCCGGCTAAGTTCGTACCTTCGCCGTGTAAGGTTACACCGTGAACCGGTGAAAAATGCAGGCTTAGCGGAGAAAACGAGTGGAGATTAATTGTTTGATTAAAATTCTAGAGCGGGATTTTTTCGGTCGCTTTTTAATTGCGCCTGCGGACTTAGGCTTTTCAGTTTATTTAGGTGAACATTCTCTGATGCTAATCTGCACCGATGACTCTTTTTCGCACTTCCCGCACAAAATTTGCAGGTGTGTTTTTTAAGTTATTTGTCTGTTTGTTACTTAAAATCTTCGCTGACAAACGATCTTGCTTTTTCGAAAGGAAAAAAATTGAAAACCGTGCGCCCTACAGACCTGAAACCGGAGTAACGTAGCCCACGGCAGCGTCACGTGAAAATAGCTTGGAAAGTCACAATCGGACAATCAACCCTTTTCGAAATCTCGGCCAAACAATAGTCCCTCACCTCTGCCGGCGCGACAAAGGTACATGTACGTACGATGCTGGAGCCGTGCTAATTCTTTGTCTCTTCATTTTCGCTCCGATGCTCGCGTAGGTGCGAAGCGACGCCACTAATTGGCTCGCGTTGATTGACTGTGTCGAAAAAAAACCTGAAAAGAGAGTAAAAATCACACCCTCGATGGAAAAGTTGGCGGTTCCTTCGTTGCTGATTTTCGTCTCGATATTTGCCTTAGGTATTGTTTAATTTTCACTGCCTTTAATCAAGCGGCCTTTTGAGGCGCGGCTGTTCCATCGGGGCTCAATTTAAATACCAACTGCGACCAACACTCGAAGTATTCACGCCTCACTTGTCCCTCTTTTGTAATTAAATTTTTTTTTTTAATTTGAGTATCCACGATGTAGGGGCGTCACGTGTGAAAAAATTTACCTCTTCGCTAGTAGGAATTTTTCAATTTACGGTTTTAAAGATATATACAAAATGATTTATTGAACATTTTAAGTTTTTTTTTATGACACTTAATAAATATAGATTTACATGGTATTATTTTATCATTAAATAACAAATTTTTAAGCACGAAATTGAATAAATTTAAAAAACTTAAAAAAAGAGAATAAAAAGTAATTGGTTACATGAAGGCTGGGAGCGAAAATCCGCGGATATGCGGCTAGCCCATTATGCGATAGAGGCCCATTGTTTCCGATTTTGCATACAACTTGTTCGTGTTCGCTCGCTCGTGCAACTGGAGACAAAAAAATGTTTGTGCGCAGCGTGAAAATGCTTAGACTGCTCGAACGTTCGCTGCTGGTTTTTACTCGAATTTCACTTACGTGTCGTTGGCTTTAAAACCGCTTGCGTGTCAAAAGAATTTCGCGCAGGTTTCTCAATTAAGATAATGAACAAAAACTATTTATTATTGTCCAATCCCTCCATTTTTTACACAAAGCATATATATTTTCATTTTATTAAAAAAAAAGCTTTTACTAATTATTTTCCATTTTTCTGTTTTAGGTAAGAACCTGACACTACGTCTTTCCCAGTTACGTCACCTGAGTTTTCGACAAACAGGTAAACGTAATAAAAAAGAACATAACCGCCCAACGGAAGGAAATGAGCACCTCGCTAATCTATAAATCAGAAATTCAATTCAACGGTGGTGCGCTGCCAGCAGCAGCCACCCACCGCGCGTTTCTTCGCTGCACCGCGCGGATTTAACGAGGAGCGCGCGAGACATACGCAGCCGCGACCGCAGTCCGGCCCACGAAGACAATTCAATCGGCAGCGCGCGACCCCCCTCGAACACACCCGTATCGTGTACACCCGGCCACCGAAAAATCGCGCGTTAATGTCTAATCCGGCGCGGACAATGCGAGACGGCGGGGACACACACCGCGAGCTTTGAAACTGACGTGCCACTGACGGGCCGCGGGAGTTCGCTTTTGAAGCGAAGAATACAATGTCAGCGCGGATGCCTAACGTCGCCGGCTGCGGTCGGCCGACCTCGGCTCCTTTTTTACGGCAACGGGGAGGCGCGGTTAGAGACTCGCGGAAACAACAGCGGGATGCATTCAGCGATGAATAAATGTTTCGGAAGAAATTCTAGTTTCGAAATAAAGAATTTGGCAAGTTGCACAGAAAGATAATAATAAGCCGTTGATTAAAGTACGTGTATGGAATATTTATATAAATACGGAATGTGGAATTTTTATGTTTCAGTTAAAACTGAGATTCTGTTGAAATCCTTAAAAGAGTGCACTGCCATTTTAGTGAATTTTAGCAACGATGGACTAGGGAAAAAGAATTTTAAAAAATAGGTCGTTTTATCAAGGAAAATTACGTTTCTCTAAAAGGGAACTAATCAAGAATAAATGGGTCGTCTAGACGAGCAATTATTAAATAAAATAAAATATCTATAATGTACGATAAGTGAAACAGATCTCATTTAAGCGAGACTCGCAAAAGAGGAGTGCAAGAAAAATGAAATATGCAAGCGATTTTAAAAGGATAAACCTGTCCCCCGAAGCTTCGCGCGTCAACTACTCAATGGCGAAATCAGCGCTCGCCTTCGCAACAAAAGCGCTCGGTAGCGGCTTTTACGGTCGCTCGCAAGGAGGAAGAAGGCTCGCTCGCGTGCCGTAAAACCCGGAGCCAATGGGCAGACACATGTGCCGCGGCTACCGGCGGGAGATGAATTTTTGCCGCGCCGCGCGGCCAGGAAGTGGGCGGCGTTGCCGCGGCTATCGTTATATTGCGCGCATGTCGGCGGCGCACGCACTTTCAGAGAGGAAATGTTTCTTTGATGATACGCCTTTGTCCGGGCCCTTTTTTTGCTACTCTCCCTCTCTCTCGTGCGCTCGGACGCCGCGTCGTCGTCGCCTTGTGCTTCCTTTTTTCGGCGCGCGGATAAAGGTATACGCGCCGCGGCCGTTCGGTTTTATGCGCAACAGTGTCTGCGGCTTGAAATGCGGGAGCGATGCGGGACCGTATGCCGATGGGAGCGAAAACGCGCGAATTTCCTTTGTGGACGGCAGCGCGTGTCTCGGTTGATTGTGAAATATATTTTAGAAATTTAAATGTCGCTCGGCTGATCGATTTTGCGCTTCATTCTTTCTTGTTTATTTTCATCAAAAGAATGCATAAGAAATTTATGACTCGCTGATAAGTTCGCTTTTACATTTTGTCACGAATATGAAAATCTATGCAGTTTTGTATATAAATGTAATAAATAAAGTTAAATAATTTTACTTAAATTATCATAGACTCGGATATGACGTTCCGTTTATTATGTGGATTTATCTAAAGCTAAAACTGAAACACTCGATTATTTTAATCAAAGAGGTATTATTAGTCTGCTTATCTCTCGAAGTGTGATCAAAATATTCTAAACATAAATTTAAGCATTTCTCATTTGCGTCCCGGTACCCTTAAAATACGTAAAATTCTTGACTACTTTCTAATCCAAACAATCAAAACAGGGCTAGGATATAAAAAGAACAAGTGGTAGCCGAATGCGATCTTATCAAAAAGTTTAAACTGACAGAGGCTTAATATCAAAGCCGTCGGCCGTAAAATTTTCCGAGAGCCACGCGCGCCTCATGATTCATCGGCCACTTACACACCGATCCCGCCTCATAATTCAGTCGAAATCGCCGGCTCGAAATGCCAGGTCCATACGAAAAAAAAGACGAGAGAACAAGCGCTCGGAAAAGAAGAAAAAAATAAAAAGAGCACTAGAGGAGGCAGAGCCAACGGCAGCTCCGAACGATTTTATCGAGAGGAACAAAACAGTCAGAAAAAGACACCGCCTCTCTAATCTCGCATCTATACGCGAGGAGAAAAGCCGCGTGGCGATGAGGAGGCGCTTTTTTTCGAGGGTGATTCCGCGCTTTCTTCCTCGCCCTCTCTCGTGTCGCTTCGCGAGCGACATCAATGGGGACCGAGGGGGGCGAGTCGGACAGGTGTGAAGCCCCGAGAGCCTCGGGTTTTCGGCCGCATCATCTCGCACTTATCTCGACGTTTGATTTTTCGACTCCGGGCCGCGGTCGTATCTCTATCTCGGGTCCGATGGCTTTCTCCGCCGGGAGTTCAACTATATTTCGTCGGAGGCCCCGAGACACTTTATTGCACTCGTTTTCAGCTCTTGGCAGGGGTATAGTTTCGGCTCATCGTAATAGAGATGTGAGATTTCTTAGGGGTTTTTAAGACGCTGTTTTTTTTCAGGCGGCTTCTTTAATTAAGACTTTTATGTTGCGCGGCTGGTTTAGTTTCGATGTTGTAATTGATAATGATTTTGACATGTTTATAGTTTTTGGGAAAATTTTTTAATTTTACCACTACACTGTAGCAATTCAAATTCTTAAGAGGAATACTAAATTATCCGAAGGTTACTTTACAGCTGCTAGGAAAATTTAAAGCTTACATCTCCAAAAAAATATCTTCTATTCAAAAGGTATCTTCAAAAGGTATCTTCTGTAATGAAAATCTTTTTGCATTAGGATTGCTCGTCACTTCGTTAAATTAATAAATAATTCTAGTGGTAAAAAGAATAGAAAGAATAGGTCTCTTCCTGTGAATAAAATCCGAAGCTCTCGAGCTATGAAAGAATCAGGAGCGACGTGGAAAATCCTGATCGTGCAAATTTTTAAGAGGCTACGAGGCTCTCGAAGAAACAAAGGAAGCGTCCCGCGCGTTTTTCCACGGTACGGAGAACCCCGGGTGTGCACCACGGGCATAGAGACGTCGATCCCTTGGAGGGAACGCGAGCCTCGCGCTCGCCGCGGGACGCCTCCGAGAGCTCGAGAGCCCCGCGCGACTCCAGCTATCGGGTGTCTCTCAAAAATAGATTTTTCACCCGGTCGCCGGGATAGAGCTGTTGCTGCTGGGTACCGGTTTTTTCGTCTCTCTCTTTTGTGCAAGGGGGATCGTTTTTTTTCGTAGAAGTTTTATTGAGCGATGAATTTTTTCCGAGGCTCTCCAGGTCACGGGGAAAATCTGGGGCAATGATGAGAATTTCGTCGGGCAGTGTTCAAAGTTTTTTGTAAACGTGACTGGTAGATTGCCTTTGTACTCTGAATCTTGCACTGACTGTATTGAAAAAAAAAGATTACACTTGAACCTATCGGTTTAATCTGGATGTTCAGAAGCATAAACTTGAATTCCCCGTTAAAAGTCGAATAAGCGTTCGACATTTCCCGAAGCGTCGCGACTGGAAAGAACAAGTAGCAGATGACCGAGCGCCCGAGGAATACAAGGCAGCCCGGAGCCTCGATTTCTCAATCTGCTCGCCCCCCTGGCGATTTTCCAGCGATAGAAATCCGAGACACTTCGCGAGGAAGAGAAGCGCCGGGGCACGTGTCCTCTCCTCGCGTGTGCGTGTCGCTGGAAATTTTTCGCCCCCTCCCGAGGAGTGATAGAAAACACCTCGCGCGCGGAAAGAAATACAGCGCGAGGAGACGCGGGCACTTCTTTCCGCTGGTGCCCGGGGCGCCCCGGCAGGGCTCCGCGCTCTCGTAAAAACGTCGGTCGCGCGCGCGCGCACGCGGACAGCTTACAACGGCCGTTTCTCCTTCGCCGGCGAAATTGTGTTACTCTCCCTCGCGCGCGGCTGAATTGTGAGACTCCCATGCCATAGACGGGGGGGAGGGAGTCCGCGCGCCGATTTTCCCGGCCGCGACTGCCTTTCGTGCGCCACGCCGTCGCTGTTCCTCGTACGTTTTTACGTGGAGGACGTCGGAGTCGCGTTCGGTCGGCGGGAATTTATTGCCGGCTCAATTCGACCGGGCCGTCGGAGTTTTTCGGGGGGGAAGAGGGCCCTTTTGTGATAGCTCGAGTGGCGTGGCGGCTTCTTTCACGCTCCCGCCGAAGTGTTGATGTTTTAGTCGGACTTGGGCTTTTGAAATTTTCCAGTGCAATAAAAACATTTCCACGCGTGAAATCTTGCGTGGACTGATGCGGTGTACGGCCTGCTTTCCGTTCTTATGGAGCGGTGAGATTTGGTGTAACAGTAACTAATTCCTGTACCAGAGTTTTATTCGCTTGGTATTTATAGGCATATTGATCCGTTCTGTACTACTTATTTAAAACGTGAAACTCATTTCTTCTTGACAGCTTCATTTATTATCTGTTCATTTACTTTAATCAGCTTTCCTAGAAAAGATATAAAACTCGACCAGACGGAAAAAGCAACGTAGAACGTGATCTGCAGCTTGAGTTTCGTTGAAATGTGTAATAGTGCACTATAGTGAACTTTTACGACCTATCGAAAAAATTATCGCTGTCAGTCACATCTTTTAGTCCACATTTTGCTTCCCCGAATAGGAAGCTTTTTTTTACTTCGAAGTGATTATTTACGGGTATAATTCAATGACATAAATGAGAAAAGATTGCTAATAAAATAAAACCAAAATACATTTAATGGATTTTTTTTAAGATAAGAGAAATCTAAAACACCCTAGAAAACATAAACTTGATTAGCTATCTTAAAAGATTTAGAACGATACTGCTTGTAACAATATTACTACACGATTTACCAGTAGAAATTCTTTTTATTTTAATCCTCAATTATTTTCAAGGCAATTTTATAAAAACGCCATTACCAGCGTAAATTCTTAGCGCAGTAAAGTAGCGTCAAAACAGAAAAACAATCTAACGACTCGCTCATTTAATTACACGCCGCGTAAAGAAGTCGGCGCGTTCTGAGCCGAGCATCGCGGCGTCCGCTTTGCGCCCCTCGTGTTTTTCAAGCCGCCGGCTCGCCACTTGAGCAGCCAGCGCGAGCGAAGGAAAAAACCTCGCGAGAATCGAGGCCTAAACAAGTGCGCGAGGAGCGCGGGGGCGAGTCGCGCGACACTCCTTCGTCACGGCGCGATATGAATTCGCCCGTTTAACGCCGCGGCCACAATGGACTCGTAAAAAGTGTTTACAAGCCGCGGGAATGTCACCGGCGGTGATAGCGCGCACGCACGCACCGGAGCAAGGACGCCAGTTTTTAGGCGCGTACGCGAGGATGCTCGGGGTGTTGATTGGCTTATAATTGCTGCGAGATACGAAGTCATGAAAGAGCTTCATTTTTTTTTCTGTAGTACCGGAAATGTTGGAAGGACATTTGTTTTAATTTGATTTTATTATACAATTTACAAAATGTGTATTGCTGTTGTTCTACGACAGATTAACTATTAAATGAAAAGAGGAAATGTAATGACCGCTGTGAAGCGTTGAATACTTTAGGTAGTAATTTATAAACTAAAAAGAAAGTAAAGTTGTTTATAAAATGTTTCAACTTTTAAGAATGAATTGATAAAGTTGAGTGTCAAAACTACTTTAAAGTAACGTTATTGTTGAACAGCCCATTATTAATCTCAGCGTCGTTGCTAAAAAAATAACGGTAGTTCCCGAGCGTTAGCGCACAAATGATGTTTCTCCAGAGTGAAACTAGTTTTTGCAGTCAATACGTTCTTGAAGTTCTCCCGTCGCTTTGCTCATCTTCTCTTCTTTACCGCCAGCCCTCTTGCCGGGGATTCAAAAGACGCATTACGCCGCTTTCGATGCCTTTCAGGGACGCCGGGTGGGGCTTTGTGCACAAGTGCGAGGTGAATTTTTTATTTTAATATTCAAAAGAAAATTTATCCCCGCTTCAGAGCCGGCAACAAAGCGACTCGCTAGAATGTTTCTCAACAAATTAGTACCAATACTTCTGCAAACTGGTTGCCGTTATTACTATCGAAACGCCAAACATTTTCCTGAAATATTGTAATATCTGCAAATATTATATTATTATTATTATTATTGTATCTGCTTTCTTTGCAATACACGTAAATAGATGCAAAAGCTTATTGGCTTTTATTTCGCACGAATGTAGAGATGTAATGAATTAGTGATAATTAACGCATATCACTTAGAATAAATTTGAACTGGCATAATTGATATTGAATACACGTAGCAGAAAGATTCATTAACCTAAATTAATTTTTAAATTACCATTTAGCTTATATATATTCAACCGCAGCACAATACAATTTAAAATTCCAATTTGCAAATTGTATTGATTTTTGTTACCGCTAAATGTATTTGCTCAATTAACTCTGCACGTCAGACAGTACAACACAACATCGAATTGAAAGTAAAGAAAAATTAAGGAAAAAAAAGAGCAGAATTAAAAAACCATCAATCGCCGACATCTTTTTTCAAAGGCTCAATAAGCCACCGCAAAATTCACTTATCTAATTAAGCGGGGGGAATCTAAACAACGAAGCACCGCGTGGCGCAAAGTTAATGCCCACTCGGGCGCTAATCGATTCGGTTCCGAGCCGTCGAGCTTGCGCCCGTCAGGCGGGCCAAATTAAAATCTCGACGCCGAGCAATGACGCGCTCGCATCGACGCCCAGTCATCGGCGGCGCATTAGTCAGGCTCTCGGGGGCCGCGCGGCGGAAAACCTCGGGGGACGTATTTCTTCGCCGGCGGATTGCCATCGCAGCCGGAGTGGCCGCGCACGAGGATGCACCCGAGGAGATGACCGCGAGCGATTCATCGAAACGTGACTCGGTTGCGCACGGAGCGCCAGCTCCGTCCGACGGGGGGATGCCCCGAGGTTAACGATTTTTAATAGTCGCGTGGCGTGGGTGGTAAAGTAAATGCGACGCCTTTATTAAGGTAATTTAGTTGCGCTTCTTACGACAAATTTGCATTTTTATCGCGTTTTATTTCAAAAATACTTATTTTCGTTATGTCATTTCTCATCATAACCTTCGTACAAGAAATTTTTATGTAATCATCATCTTAAAATTGTAAGATTCAATTTGCATATTATGAATTCATCTTTTATAATTTTAACGTTCGGTCCATGATTAACATATTGCCGGTAACAGAGTTATTTCTGAGTAAATATGAGAATAATTTAAGAAAAGTTTCTCAGCGCTCTTCTAAAAAAGGAAAATATGAATTACATTTCTTTCGTCAAAATAGATAAGATGCCTGGACGTCTGTTCAGTGACGAGAACGAAATGAAATATATATCGCGCAATCTCCATCCGATAAGAAATCTTTTCCCTTAAATTTTCTGATTTTTTTCTGAAATCATTTTCTCGCTTCGTAGTTTCTTTTACAATTCTTAATATCCTCATCTTTAATTTACGACTTCATATAAAGCTGTGCTTGGTAGCGCATAAAAATTGTCCTTAAACTTTTGTACAATATAAATCGAAAATTTATAATCTTAAAGTTAATATTTGAAATAATAAAACGAAAGAAATTTGTAACATTCCAATGGAAATTAAAGACACAAAACCAGGATGTAAATTCGCAAGTTCAAAACGCGAAATTCGATCCGTCAAATTTAAACTTTTCGTGTATATCACATTAAAGCGCGGAACTTCCCCGAAACTTCTTACAGACTTAAAAAATATATTGCATCTTGAAAGTTGATCAATGGACTCCCTCCCTTCATTTTCCTTCACTGCCTTATCGTCTCGTATCTCCTTACGCTTTGCTTCTCCCGCGCTTTTTCCGCCTGCGCGTACATCGCGTGACTTCGATTTACTCGCGTATTTTTTTTTGCGAACGCCCTCTTTCCCCGATTACGATTACATCTCGATATTTCGTCTCGAGGGGAGGCCGTTTCGTATTTCCTCCTTATCGCCCGGGTTTCTTTGACGAGACGAACTTTTATGATTGACGCGAGTGTCACTTGACTGGATCTCTTTGTGGGTATTATCATGTAGGTTTCACGTATCAGCGAGTTAAATCGACACTTTTTCTATTATGAAATGAAATTGGCTCTTGCTGCTATCTTAGAGTCGGGTGTTGAAAAACGATCGATTCATTGATTCTGAAACTTTGATATTCAGAAATAATTTTTTAGTGATCTAATGTAAATGTACATTAATTTTTATTTTAAAATTCTGTAAGCATAAAATGTAAAATAAAATTTTACGTAAAACAAAACATTATTATTATTTTTATTAGTATTTACATTTTATGTAAAATAGAATTTTTCAAATTTAATCATGTTTTCTGAGGGTATAGAGCAGAATTATGCGTCTTTTTCGTATTATATTGCCTACGGAAAATTAACTGATTATTCGAGACAAAGCATGATATTAACCCTCCGAGCGACAAGGCAAAATGTTTTGCTAACAATTCTCAATTTCTCGCTCCATCGGTATGCTCCCGAGCCACGGCACAAAGAAAATCGCGGCTCCGTTATCGCGTCGGGCTGTCATTTCGCGGTGCGCGACAAGAAACAGGAATAATTCCATCAGCGCTACTCTTCCGTCTGCTCCCCATTTCCTCGCGCCGTCTACGGCGCTACCCTTCGACTCTTACCTCGTCTCGCTCTTCTCCCTGTGCCGTGCGGTTCCTCGGTTTTGCTTCGCGGCTTTGATTTACGCGCCACGAAACGGGAAAAAATTGGATAATAAAGGAGGGAAGGGCGCGCGAAATATACGCCAGGGCTTCGTGAATCGGAGATACCGGCCTTTTTTTTGCTTAGTGTAAGTAGGAATTCACTTGAGCGGTAAAAGTGATAAGGAGTTATTAAGCTTTTTTGCCACATTTTTATTTTATTTCTGCGTAATTGAAATTAGTTTGTAAGAAAAAAATTGCTTTTTTATAAAATGAAAAAACATTAATAATTCATTAACATATACTTCCTGATTTTTTAATTAGAAAATACCTGGTAATTTCTTGATTGTACGATAGTTTTCTCATTTCCACGATAAATACTTTCACACGAGGTTCCCTTTTATCTCGGCCAACAAATTCTCGACGTGATTCTCCCGTTATACTGCTCTAACCCTTGTTATGTTACGTGAAACGCGATGAAATGATATGGAGAAAAAAAAAATTCCATCGGCGCCTCAGAAGCCAGCTGAGTGTTTTTCCAGAAATATCCCATGGACGTAATGTAGTAGAAAGAAAATGACCATTTATTTAATAAAAAAAGGTCAGCTTTACACCCCTCCCACGAAGTTCACGCTCTTGTGAATTTTACACATTTAATCAAGCTGCACGGCTCGAAAACTGCAAATTTCATACGCACGTCTGAATTCCGCGTGATCCGATATAAAAAGTGCGTACGCCCGACAATTTTTCCCGGCCATAAACCGCACGCGCGGAAAACGCCATTAGCGGCCGGCTCGGGGAAGCGTCGCGCGGGGGGCCCTCGAGAGTTCCGGGAGGCCGGGGGAAGCGGAACTTCCCTAAATTCGCGAGTTTCGGCCGAATCATTAAAAGCCGGCCGGGCACTCGACTCGCACCTGCGTGCGTGCGCCCGACGTTAATCCCGCGCTCCCCCCGCGAGTTCGCTGGATCGAGACGCCCGCGCGCTCTGCCCCTTTCTCGAGCGCGAAAAAAAAAGATAGCAGGGACAGGGGGTGATTCATTTTGAAGAGGAGCCGGCGAAAGTTTTAATTATTGCGGGGCTCGAAGTAGGAAAATGAGCGATCGCGATGATAAATTGCTTTTGTGATTTTTAATTATGAATTGCTTAGAGTTGTTCTAGTAATTTATGGCGGTGTTGAAATAGCGGCGAAGAGGTGTGTTTTGAAAATGTTTTTTTATTTTTAAAGTGGACGATTTTTTTCTATTGTCAGTTGAGAATAGACTTGAAGAGGACAAGTGTCGAAGGTATTAACGGTACAGTTATTCTTGCTAATTGTAATCGAACTGAGTACCGTTGTGTCAGCGCCGGTTGAACAACAAATAATGGCCATTGTGTGGCAGCTCTTTTAGCATCTCTATTACAATCGGCATGTGATCATCTTCTCCATTACAAGAAAGAAAACTATAATTTGTATACTAATGTAAAATGTTCGAATAGTTAGATAAAGATTCGAATAGCCCATTCGATCCATAATTCGCTTTCCTATAAGCAAAAGTATCCTCGCAAAAATTCTGGTACTTCATTGGTGAGTCCATATACAAGTATAGTCTTGAAAATTCCTATTTATAAAAGGCATTCCACTCGAAACTACTTGTGTTGGCTAATTACCAGTAGTTTTGCTTAAAACTCTTTAATTTTTATAGAGAATTAAAAACACAACTCGACTCCCTTCCGCACAGCGTGAGTTACGTTTTCGCCGTATTCAAGAAATTCAGTCAATAACCAAATGCAGTACGTCATGTCTAACGATCGAGGCAGACGAATCCCGTTTCTCCGATCGAATGTAAAATAAATGCAACCGCGCGCGCAGCGATTAATAGGCGAGATAGAAGGCGAACGAACTTGGCTCGCGGAACGAAAACACGGCTGCCGCGGACAATACACAGAGAGGCGGGCTAGCGCGCGCGCGGGGTTAGCGCGACAATGAACGAAGCGCGCGCGCGCGCGGCTCGGCCAACTCGCGCTCGAACTGCTCAGCCCGATGTAATTAACGAAGTTACGATCGCGCCGCTATGTACCTGTTATTCCGCTCCCGGGTCGCCAGCGCCACCTGCGTTTATGAATGCGCGCCGCGGGCGTATAGTTTATTGCGTTGATTTGCATTCGCGCCGCGCGTCAACTATCGAGACAACGTCGGAATTGGGCGATGCGACGTGCGAGCGCGCGAGCATAGCGCCAACTCGAGGGCGAGGCCTTTTTTCTTCGGCGCTTCGCACCGCGAACGATTGTCCGCTTTACCGCCTGGTGTGGATTTAATTCCTAATGGCTGGGTTATAAGTTAATTAAATTTCGGGCTGGCTTGGGTGAACTGAACGAGGTGATTGTATTATTGTTTGATGGAGCACGTAATGACAGTTGGAGTGAGTAAAGTTATTGATCATCTATAGATTCAATGCAGTTACAGAATATAGACATGTTTCATTTTTATTTAAAAGAATAAATTTATTTTAAAAAGTGCGTTTCAAATTTTATAATTTCCGCTCGATTTCTAAAGTAATCATTGAATACATTTAGTTATTTTTCCTCGATTCAAATTATCGTTATAATGTATAACGATATTAAAAATAAAATAAAATTTACAATTAAAATTTTATGAATACTGTATTGTCTAAATTAAAGAAAATCTTTATCCTATTTTTAAGTAAAAAAATTATAGCTGCTGCATTATACCGCAGACGATCGATCACGCCACTTCCTTGTTTCGCGAATATAGAACACTCGCACAGCCTCGCAGTTCCGCTTTAAAAAAAATGCGAAAAAGCAGAGGAGGACGGTCGAAGGAAGCCGTGCAGTACGATGAAAAAGATGAATTTTTCGGTCCGATTTACCGCGGTCGAAACTCGCCCGCTCGCCGAGCGCTTTGTTCCAGTTTGTTAGCTCGCGCCGGGTCCGATCCGCCGGCGCGCCGGCGCTTTTTCCTCCTTCGCCCGCCGCGTATACACAGTCATTATTGTCCTCCTCGTCATCGCTGCACTTCTCGGCTCTCTCTCTCCTCTCCTCTGCCTCCGCGTGTTTTTTTCTCTCTCTTCACCGTCGCAACGGCGATTACGCTCCTTCGTCGCGGTTTTTCTTATTATCGAGTTCGCCGTAGCTGGAAATGAGAGCGCCACGCCTGTTTACCCTGCTCTCCGATGCGCGATGATGAAGACGGACTTTTTTGCGGCTTTTTGCGCTCGCTTTTTAACCTCCGCGCGGGCTATTTCTTCGATTTCGCGGAGGGGCAGCCCCGTTGTGTGTGGGAATCGAACTCGAGTTTGTTTTGGCGGCCTCGTTATTGCGTTCGCGGTTGCAAAGCAACTTTTTTTCTCCACCCTCCCCGCTCGAGTTTATTAAATATCCCAAAGGCGCCCATCATTTTCTCCCTCGAGTGAACGTACGCGTCGAACAAAAATAGTTAGCTGCTTTACAGATTTTTAAGCACTTTATTTCCCCGATACCCGAAGTCGAATCGTCGGCACATCAAATTAAAATCGAATGCTAAAAAAATTCCGTTTCTATTACAGTAAAAAGCCATCTGCGAGGGGGTCGAGGTCTGAAAAAAGAAAAAAAAAAAAAAAAAACGGGCGAGAAGAAAGAAAGGAGCGTTTCGTCGAAGAAAAGTCAAGTTATGAAGGTGGTGGGGTGGGCTCGAGAGATCGCGAGGGGGATGCCGGACACAATAGGCCGTATCCAGGTACCGTTCATTTCCCGGGCCGGCCCCTCGTTTGTAAAGCCGAAGCCCTGCGGATGACGAGCGCAATCGCCGGCTCTCGATCGGCGCGAGCCACTCCCTCCTCGTTTAGCGCGCCGCTCGAATTAGGCGCCGCGACGTCTTCTTCTCCCGGTGTATAATAAGTAAAGCGAGAGCGCGCGGAAAATTTGCTCGGTCCTTTGAGGGACCGCCACGAGGGCGGGAGTCGAAGGTTTTTAAGGCACGACGAGCGAGTCGGTTCGATTTACTTATTTAGCCTGGGGAGGTTTCTTTTGGCGTTTGAAAGGCGGCTAAAGGGCTTTTGTGACTTTGTATGTCGTAAGTAGGTATGGTTTGTGGAATAAATGATTTTCTTCGCGAGATAAATCAATTAGCTTTAGTGGTTAGTAAATTTGATCCGCATAAAGTAAAATAAGCAAAATTGACTCAATGCACTCACTTAACGTCGAGTGTTTTCCACTTATTGTAATAAGTACAGAATAAGTGATTATTTCCTTTAAGACGAATTTCTTATTTTTGCTGAAAAACTTTTTATTTCTGTTGTTCTTTAAAAAAGAATACGATGAAGTTCGTTAGTTGCCTGTACGTTTACAATATTAAGAAGAAAAGAATTAAAAATTATAACGCACTTGAGAATGGTTCTATTTCTTGAAAGGCAGTTAATACTTCTTTTCTTACTTATATAACATTGTATAAACAGTACAAAAATTCTTTTCTTATATATTTTTGTCTCGGCTCCTTTCCATTGCCGCAGTGGCACTTAATTCCACTTCAAAAGGACCTCAGAGCGAGACAATTAAAACAAAAGTAATACTTGCCGCGTAGAAAAGAGAAAAAAAATTGTAAAACCCTCCAGCTCGAATCGGCCGCAAGTAGCTTCATCTTCCGCGAGCTCCTCTCGGCTCACCTAAAGCGCGCCGCGCCCACTGCGTTCAATATAAACCTCCGAAAAGAGTCTCCTTTTCTCGGGCCGGCGGCGTGTCGCGTCATCTACTCCACGGCAAAAGACGACGACGTCGGCGGCGGCGAGGAGAGGACGCCGGCTAGGAAGACCTCAGAATCCCAGCCGCGGAAGAAAAGAGCGACGGGGCTGAAAAGGGAAATGGAAGCCCCTCGAGTGCCATTGTTGCCGCGCCTTTTTCAAAGCGAAGATTGGGCTCTTTTCTCCCCGTATAGGTATACCGGCCGCGCGGCTCGGTAGCGACGGGGCTAAATTCGCCGGAGCTTCCGAAGCGAGCGCCGACGGGAAATTGGGCCGACCTCGATTAGAGCGCCGTGTTTTTCGGGATAAAGAAGGCGGAGTGGAAGGGGTCCGAGGGGGTTTTAAGCTGGCGTGTGTGCGCAGCGAGTTAGAGCGATTTGCCGCCGCTGGAGCGTGAGCCGCGGATGTTTCGGACGCCGCGCCGTTCCTCCCTGCCCGAGTTTTCGGGAAATTACGGCTCTCCACTTCGCTTTTTCCGATCTGCCCTTCGCTCTCTCTCTCTTCTTTTCCTCCGCCATCGTTTTTTTCTGAAAGGGGCGGAATTATTTATCCCATTGATGATGCCGGGTAATGGATTTTCGATGGGCAGGCCGGCTTTTCCGACATCGAGCCGATCAAAACAGCGGGTCCCGATTTTATCGGGCAATCGGAGAAAAGGCTTCGTTAAAGAAGATGAGCCTGTAACTCGAAGAGGCACTCGAGGCCCTTACGGCTCGAATTAATCGCGCCGGTAATTTCGCGACGCGGCCGTTTGGCAAAGTTCGCAAGCCAAGTTCGGCGCTCGGGAATTATCACCTCGTAAAAGAGGCCCATTAGCCGGTACCCCTGCCGCCCTCCTCGTCGCGCGGGGCTCCGGGACAAAGAGGAGCGGCGCTTTAGAGGCGGCGGAGATGTGTGTCACCGGCCCCGCAATTTTTGCCCGGCGACGTAACCGCGGGTGTGCGCGCGCAAATTACAGTTTGCGTTCTGCGGTCGCACCGCCGCCGCCGGGGGGGATCCGAAAAAAAAGCCGCAGCCGAAAGGTCGTCGCTCTGGCGTGACCAGGGCGGGAGTACCGAGTGCAGGATGCGCGTTTTCACCGGATGAAAACCGGAGGGGCTCAGCGAGCGGGGATTCCTTGATTTACGGCTGGGAGCCGGCGAAGTAGCCCGATTGCTCGAGCCGAACGGGAGGAAGCGGACTTGCGGTCTGTACATTTGCAATTGTTTAAGACTTATGTCATGCCGAATCGCGACTGAGACTAGCTAAAGAAAAATCGGTATGATTGAATATGGGAAAGGGTTTTCAAACTGATCGTAAATCAATCCAAGATATTCCTAATTTAGAAAGTACATGCAGAGGGTAAATTTCGTTAAAGTTTCCGTGATTTTACGTAAAATTAACTATGTTTTCTTGTATTCTTCATTTATTGCAGCTTTTTTTTTTAAAGATTTTTCAAAAGTAATTACTCCAATGAAATCTAAACAACAGCTAATGCAGCAAAATATCGTAAGTGGAATGAAAGGAAACTGAAAACCAAGTGCCATTAATAATCATGTCATTAAATAGATATAATCTTGACCGTTGTCACAATAAGGTGGTCAACCAACTCACTCTAACTAATGTCAAAAGCACTTTTCTGCGGTCGAAACTCCCCTCGACCTCATCTTTTCCCATACGAGTCATTACGGCGCACCTATGACTAGAAAAAAAAAATCGCCCGCCGTGACTGCGTGCCCGTGGGGAGGGAAGAAATACGACGGCTTCCGCCACCGGATGGACGCGGCGCTCTCCTTTTTTTCGTCCCTCCTCGCACTCGGCTTCTGCCGAAAATTACCCGACGGGGCCCCGCGCGCCGCCACGTATACACCCGGGCCCTTTCCCACGCGTCGATTGCATCAACGACTTTTTTCGCGCGCTCTTATCGCGCGGGACTTCATTAAACGCGCCGGCGGAGATGGCCGCGCCAGATTGCCGCTCGTCTCCGCGAAGGTCGAGAAATTTCGTGGGTCGCTCTCGTCTCGCGCGGCGTAAAAATGGTAATGCCCGTTTGGTAAATTAAGTTGGAATGGATCGCTTATCCGGTGCGATCGGGACGCGCCGGCATTGTTCGCCGGTGAGAAGATTTTTTTAATGACTCCCCGAGTGTCAGAACCGGCGATTCACGTTTTATAATCGCCGCTTCGCTTTTTTAAATATTTCACGCCGCGATCCCTCGCGCTGAACTCCGTGCACTTTGTTGTTCACGACGATAATCATATCCTTTCTTTCTGTTTCAGGTGAGAGTCCATTTCCATAACTTCACGAACAATGCGTGAGTAACGAAAAAGAAAATATAAGCGACTGCGATCACTTCTCGAAGGGTCGTCTAATAAATTCGGGCGCGGGCCTAAGCGCGACGCCTCGGCTGTATAAATTTGACGCTCGCAAAAGGCATCGGTGGAGATAATGCGTTTCCTCTCGCTCGCTCCTTTTTTTTTATTCGCGATAAAATTTTTCGTTGGTCGGGCAATTTTCGTCCGCGGAAGGAGAATAAAGCGCCTCGTCTTGCATTCATAAATCCCGACGACCCCTTTCTATCTCCTCTCTCGCTCGCGCCGCCCCCGCCGGTATCAGCGAAACATTTTTCTCGCGTTCATTCTTTATTTTCGCCGGATGTATTTAGTGCCCCGGATAAAGCCCACCGCCGTAATCTCGCTCTCTGTACAAAGCCGTTTGCTGATTTCGCGCTATTTTTTTGCCCTCTCTCGACTTTTTTCGCGTTCGTTTATTTATTTATACTCCTTTTTTTAACCCCGCGGCCGCTCTTCCTTTTTTTGGAGGTAGAATAGGAGAGAGATTTTCGAAATAAAAGGATTCGCAAATCTGAAAAATTCGCCAGATTAATCGAGGGGGCTTTAAGCGCACACGGCGAGGAGGCTCTTGTCACCGCGGAGTCTTATAAATGCACGCTCGTTCAGGAAGCGGATGTAGCGATTTTGAATAGTTATTTTTGCGGTGGATTCTTCAAATGCCGAGGCCCTTGGAGTGCGTTAATCCGGCTTACGTCAAAAGTCGAGGGATGCACGCGTGCGGTCCTAAGAAAACGTTTCCGCAAGTTTATTGCGTAAAATATAGCTTGTGGCTATTACCGTTTTCAAGACTTTTAAGCAACTGTCCACTTGTTATCTGCTCTTCTTTTCTAAACAATTCCGAGATTATAAGTCATTTAATAAAATCTTGCTATAAAAAATAATATTTTGTTAATTTATGCCAAATTTTCTTATAAAATTTGTGACCGCGTACTTTTTCGTACGGCTTAAAGGATATAAATTCTTCTCGCTTTGCTAGTAACTTGATACCCTCGTCGTGCATATTACACTATCGGCAATAAGCATCGAAGTTGGACGGGCCAGAAACTCCATATCGGGAAGTGCCGACAAAGGGGTCCGTGCGCTCCTCGTACCGAATAAATTCGAGCTGCTGAGCGAGCTGCTCGTCGCAGGCCGCCTGTAACCAGATCTCGCGCGAATTCCCGGCGCCAAAAGCGACGCTCCATCGGCTAATTAAGGCTCCTCGAACGACGCCTTGAAGGGGGCGAAAAGACGGCGGCACGGCCAATTAATTTATCGGAACCCCAGGTGACTTTCTGCCGAGAAACTCTCTCGCTAGGAACCACTCCGGCTCGATCGAGCAATATGATTGTAACGCTCGACAGATTTTGAGATTGCTACATCTTTTTACATTGTTTGATTTTACAAGCTCTGTTGTTAAAGCACTTTATTAAGAAATGCTTGGACTATTTTAAAAATGAATATTAATGATTTTCGATTTTATAAATTAATAAAGGGTTGATCTTAAATTTAGCTTTCATTTAAATTAGTTGAATGGCAAATTTGATAGATTTATTTTATGGATAAAATTAATATACTATATAAATTTCATTATCTTTGAGCTTACTTTGTACGTACTAAGTGATTTTTTAATTAATTATATAAAATCAGCGTTCGACCTTTTCCACTACTTCTTCAAATTAGAGTACTTGCCAATCTCATTATTTTCAAAAACGGTATAAATTCAATCGTTCTATTATATAAAAATTTCAAATTTATGATAATGCTTAAAAATATGATAACTCGAGAGAACGAGGTAACGCTAAGAAGAGATTACCTAACGAATGTGAAAAACATGAATCCAAAGTCCCGGGTATTCGTTTAATTCAAGGAAGTTGACTGGGTTCGTACCCGGGCGTTTAGGTCCTCGATAAATTATACCGAGTAAACGCTGCTGATTTAACAAAAACAACTTCTTCTTTATACATTCGCGATTGCGCCGACCGGAGCGAATCGCCCGCATCGCACAAGTAAAGTTCGATAACGAAAAATGCGAATGTAAAATTATTCAAACTTCCCCCTTGAAAAATCTCACCGGCGCAAATCGAGTTAGCTTCTTCCTCTTATTTTTTTTTTCCCTACCCTCTTCGGGGAGTCTGCAATTCTGGAGAAGGTATAAAGGACTATTTTCTGCGATTCGCGTTCATGCGGGGGAGATGCGAGGAATATGAAAGATTCGAGAGGTGGAATCGCAGGTTTGTAATAACTCGTTAAACGGAGCACCGGAATGTCAAAATTTGCGAGGAAAAAATTCTGCGAAGATGCGCATTACGCTCCAACGGTAAATTTCCTTCTGTTCGAGCAATTTTTCGTCAGAGAAATAACGATGTTTTTTATTCATTCGACAAAATGTTCAATGGACAAAAAAAATAAACATTTTTCCTGTTGTTTTCCAACAATAACTTATACCAGCCTGTTATTTTTATTAAAAAAGTTACTTTTAGTATTTTGTTTCTTTTTTAAAAAAAGGAAAGAAAAACAATATTTAAAAAGTCGTAAAAGAATTTTGATGCGAATCCCGTGTCCACAGCTAAATTATAGCTGCCTCTACAAACAGTCGCGCAAACTTTACAGCAGCTTTCATCGGGAATCGCCCCCTGTATACCATAATTTCAAAAATCCCATTCACCCGTTCGGCAATCAAACGCACCGCCCCAAAACGGAAATTCCACCCTCGCCGCGAGCTAAACAACAAAAAAAAAAAAAAAAAGAAAAAAAAGCGGCGAAACGGATAAGCCGATAGTCGGAGCGATTCGCGTATCGCGCTAGAACAAAGGGCCCCGCGCGCGTTTACACTTGCAGCTCCCTCCCCCCGTGGGCAAGGTCGGCTTTCGCTCACCCGCGGCTCGGGCTCTTTCGGCGCGCCACTGAATTATTTCCATTTATCCTCCGGCCTTTCCATTATGCGCCCGGTCTATTTCGTCACGCGCGACAGATGAATGTCAAAATAGGAGTAGCGCGCTCGGCCCATTAATAATATGCAATTCTTTCGGGGCGGTAGGCTCCACGGGCCATTGAATGCGCCGGACGGTTCAATGGGCGCCGATTGATTCGCGCGGCGGGCCGCGTGCGCGCGGAATGTATAATCGAGAGCGAGCCCGAGGTCATCGAGTGTAGTGGCCGGAGATTACCGGCCGCCGTGTCCGAGAGCCGCCCCGGTACAGCCGCTTTGTTTGCTGTAATTACTGTTTTTGCGTTTGTTCGCGCTGCTCTTCGGGGGTATGCGATTTGCTGCTGCTGATTGCGCGTTAACGCGACACTTGAAACTTTGACTTCCTTTCGGACGCTTTACAGGGGATCAAAATTCGTCACACATGCGGCGCGTTTTCTTTCCGTTTTCGATTCAAGAATTTTTTGTCTATAATTATCGTTTCGACATTATACTAAATCCAATCACGAAAGATTATTATCACATGATTCTTAAAAATCACTATGGACTACAATAGTAATCGCAAATTGAAATTTTAGAATATTAGAGTGAAAAAAGTAAATAAGCTGATAATCGAGCGAATTTGAAATTTTGAAATAAGCTTCGAGATGTATGAAACAATTTTTCTAGGTAATGAAAATTTTACTTTACCTATGTACGTGATTTCGAGATAAATTTTTTCATCCTTGTATTTATTTTCAGAGGGTTAGGTAGGTTTTTCTTCTAACAATTGTCATGATAAATTTTTAGTGGAAAGAAAAATACATCAATTTATTCTCAATAAAACGGCTGCACAAAAGAAGGTATACATAAACGTATATTATTTAAGTATTGCTATAAATCCTCGCAATATTGATAGCCCGAATAAATTTCGCTTATCGATTCTTTACAAAAACAATGTTTCTATCCGCTACGCAAACACACCATTTTTTGCCTGTCAACTCTGTTTACCGCGAACCGAAAAAGGACACCGTGAAAGCCAACAACTAGCGCAAATAAAAAGCTATCAATAGTCGGGATCGCTCGCATCGTCTAGACATGCAAAATGACAGTTCGAAAGAGGACGAATCCCTCTCGAGTGGTCGGCGAACTCGGCCATCGATCCACACCGCGTCTATCTTATCGGCGCGCGGCTCGTGTCGCGGAATCTCCTCGGCGGCGTACATATATACCGGCGATAAGGCGCTCGCGCTTAATCGAGCATTCGCCGATCCGCCCTGGTCGTTTTGTCGTCTATGCGAAGGTGTCGTCGGAGCCGACAGTGGCCGCCTTTGTCCGGCGCGCGA
Source organism: Eurytoma californica (assembly GCA_035586675.1). Lineage (NCBI taxonomy): Eukaryota > Metazoa > Arthropoda > Insecta > Hymenoptera > Eurytomidae > Eurytoma > Eurytoma californica. The sequence continues at coordinate 140,589 of JAXIUT010008696.1, forward strand.
TCGCGTCCTCTGTTATTGAAAGCGACGCGGCCGGCTCGCCTTGTTGATTGTCACCGATATGTTTTATGGATTTCGAGGCTGCGCTTGAATATGGGCTTTCGTGCGGTTTTACAGGGGACCTCTGACGCGATCTCTTTTTTTTTCGGTTATATTTTCGCGCCTGGGTTTGACAAAGAAAGTTATTGGTCTGCTCGGCGGATGTATTTTTCACCCGGCGGGAGTGGATGCGTTACCGTGAAAAAATTTTGTTTATAAAGTGTAATAAATGTTCATTCGACTTCCCGTTCGATCGTATAATTATGAAATTTATTGGTTCGGATATAAATATTTCATTAATTCGCGATAAATAAATTTTAAATGAATCAGCAATTTATTGCGTGTATAATGCGAGATTCGTTTAATATTTATGACTTCATTTGCTTAGTAAAGAAACATTCAGCTGTAATCAATGCGCATTTCGCATTTGATACGCACGCATGTCAAGTGTAAATAAAATGTACGGAGGATGCGTGTAATCCAAATAGGTTTATCGCTGTGTTCCTTGAAAAAACCGCGCCAGCGTACAGTGGACACTTTGTTATCGGCATCGTCGAAGGCAAAACATAAATTTGATTTCCCCGTAAAAAAAACTCGCTAATCTCGCTAGATAGGACTTTATTTGATTATACCCCGTTTACACGATCCATCCGTGTTATATTTACATTCGGAGATTCGAATTCCTCGCGACCACTCATCTCTCTTTCCCCGGCGTCTTCAAAGTTTTATTTCGAAAAGATAAGCTGCGGTATAAACAGCACTTCTCGCATTGTCGGAACTGAAAGTTTACGTTAACGCACCCGAGTGAGTTTCGAGGCTGCGGTCGGGTTCACGACGAAAAAGAGCCACGTCAAAACATAAGCGGACGCGGAGTCGCCTACGCACCGTGGATCGATCGCATCGGAACACTGGGGCTCTGTTTCCTCTCAATGAGTCGTCTCGCTCTCGCGGGGCGATCGGCTCCGGGAAAAGCCGTAAAAGCCCGCCGGGCGAAGGAGACGCGCCGGCCCTTGGATCAATGACCTGCTTTCGCGCGTCTTCGACGATTAGCGCGCCGGGCGTCGCTCGTGTGCTCGATAAATTATTAAGCCTGCCCTTCGCTCGTGCCCGTCTATATTCGTCAAGGTGAACTTGAAATTTCGTGGACGTGGATAACTTCTGCGCGCTGGTTTATTTATGAGTGTCCACGTGATTGTCATCCCCTGATTATTTCAATTAGTCGTGTGTACAAGGTAATATGTTTTGTACACTTTGCATCTATACCATTTTCTTTAATCGAAATATAGACAAATAAAATTTTCGCGTAAAAACCTTGATGACATCTTGATGCATTTACGCATATTTCCATGAATTATTAAAGCAATGCGTAAAACAATTAATATGGTTAATAGATTTTACTAAACGGGTAATTTTTTCTGACGATTTATAATTTTCACTAAAGTTTCGGTCATTTTTATACGGAATTTCTTTGCAAGTTTTATTGAAAAATTCTGCCAGTCAACGTGCGCGATATATATGCACTTCGCGGACCTTAGTTTCTTAATCAGCGCTGTACCTTCCCCTGGCCATTATTCCCTCGTAAACGTCGGACCTCGAAAAAAATGTCGAGCGAAAAATCCACTCCTCGCAGATTCGAAAGCTCGGACGAACGCATTATCGACACTCCTCGACGGCGAGGATTAATAAAGTGCTCGCCGTTAAAGAAAAAAAAGGAAACCTCGTAAAAAATGATAGAGAGAGAAAGAGAGAGAAAGGGAGGAGAGAGGAGCCGATAAGTAATTGGCGCCCGTCGCATTTTTTTCGTTTATTCATTTTCGATCCCTCGGCGAGAGTCGCTCGCTTTTTTTCCCTCCCCACGCGCGCGTGCAAGATATAGCGCGCACGCACCGAGAGACGGAGATAACGGCCGGTTCATAAATAAAAAGCGCCGCTGCACAAGAGGCGCGCGGGCCCGTGTGCGCACGTGGGTGTGCGTGTGTATACATAAAATAAAAGAGGGGGGTGGCGAATTATAATTGAGAGAGGCGGCATTCCGGGCGATTTCGTCGATGACTTTTGAAGAGCATTAAAATCCCGTTGAATTAAGCGAGAATTATACAAGCGCCCGAGCGCCGGGAGATAAAAATTTGTTGAAGCACCGAGCGCGGGGGATGCGCTCCGACTGTAGTGTGTACTCGGCAATCGCTTCTCGTTTATTTATTTCCTTCTGTGTACTCTGTTGTTATTTTATTTATTATCCTCTGTATTATGCTACTCTCTTCTGCATTACGCGCTTAATTTATTAATTAGTTATGCGCGCGCGATTGAATTTGTTCTCGACGTCTGCTCGTTGTTGCTATGTATACCCACTTATCTCGCGATTGTTCCACAATAAGAGGCGCAGTATGAATTAAATCGTTGCATTTATAATGCCGTGAAGATTTAACGTAAAATTCTAACGCGATATTAAAATCGTACGCAATATTTAAAGGCTTCAAATTCAAGGCAACTTAAAGTTAAAGCAAAATAACGCGAAGCTTACGAGAAGTATTTTCAGTAAAATTTTTCCTTGAAGTAAAATTTATATCTCCGGGGGCAGTACAAAGGCAGCCTGCATAAAAATTCAGTTAATTAATTTTCCCGAACCTCTCATAATTGCCCCGTAAGCTCCATGACAACGGAGCCGCGCAGTCGCGCGCTCCTGCTCGAAGATTCCGTAAAAAGCAAGAAGTAACCGGGCAAGAAGCGCAAGGAAGGAGGAAAAAAAAAAGACACCCGCGCAAACAATTTTCGAGCATCTGGAGGGCCGTGTAGCTTGGCGGGCATCACAATGGACGAGTGTCGGGCTCCGGCGGCGCGGATAAATAATTTATCCCTGCGCTCGTCTCCGCGCGCCGCTGCATGAAACATGAGCGACGCGCGCGCGCGCGGGCCCTCGTTACGCGTACTCTCGCTCCTCTCGCCCGCCGAGAGAGACCGAGAGAGCCCGAGAGTATCGATTATCCGGCGATACTCGACTCCAGCTTCCCTCCCTTTTCGCTTGCTCGCGCCGCCTCTGCATTTCCAAATGATAAGGCCTTTTTTGCGCTGCCCGGGCCATTGTGCCAACGTCGAGCAAATTTTTTTTTTGTACACATCGAGGAGCGCTCCTGTTTTGCGCTTCGTGCGCGTATATAAATTATTTATGCGTTTCCTTTTTTTTTGGGAGTATTTCGGCTGACTTTGAGTTTCGGTGGGAAGATTCGTGCAGCGCGGCTCGCCGTGAAATTTTGATGCTCCGCGCGTCCGCCGGAGACCTCGGTGTCGGTCAGTCGCGGGGTTTTTTTCAATTTCAGGGAGGAGCGCGACCGCCTGCGAATTTCATAACGGAGAAAGGACCGAGTTTATGCGCAGTTGCGCGACGCTCGTCGATGCTACTTTACTTTATTCGCCGTAAAGAAGACGGCCGGGAGGGAAAAAGGGGACGTTGTAAAAGTGGCTGTAAATAGACGTTATGGGAGCTGCGAAAGAAGCGAGCTCGGACGTACCGGGTACCAGGTTCTAAAGGCTTCTATTCTGTTATCGAATTTTCTACTAGATACGAAACCGAAATTTTATTACCAAGATATCAGTCTAGTTCAGGAACTACAAAAGTGTCAGAATTTTTTTTTTATAATTTTAGTTTTGAAGGAATAAAGTTGTTTTGACTTTTTCATACAATTTAGATGATTTGAATCAAGATCTTGCAGTATAGAAAAAGCAATTTTGATGATATAAAAATGATATAAAAATTTGGAATACTTTATACGAGTTATTGAACGTCTCTCTGAACATAAACTAGTTATACTGAAGTAATGGCGTATTTCACGATAAATACCTCCGTAGTTGGAGGCCAATATTAACCGTAAAAAACCTATAAAAAAAAACGAGCCATTTGGTATAATAAAAATTTTTGTATTAAGTAAAGTAAGTTACACGAAAACATTCAAAAACGTCACTAGCAGCTGAGAAAATTGCCAAGCGAGCCACGTAAATTTCACAAAAGATCCACTTAATAAATTTCGTGAAAGTTGCGAGTCCTCCAGCGGCAGGCAGGCGAAAAACTTTTTTTTCCGGGCGCGCGAGAGATGGCGTCAGCTCGGACGTACGGTTGGCGGCGCCGGGATATAGAAGTGCGAAGGCTTAGGACCGGTCGTGAGGTGCATAAAACCCGAATATGTGGGAAGTCGTTCCGTCCCCCTTCGGGCTCGTGGATCTCACGTGCGTCGCTTTCCCTCTCGCCTCGCCTCCTTTATTCCCTCCCGCGGCGCGCGAGTCGATACGGCGCGGCCGTCTTTTCAGCGCCGGGGCTTGACGGGCGCGGCCCGCGCGACATTGGCACTGAAATTTACACCGCCCGGACGCGCGAGCGTTAATTAAGGAATTAATTGCCGAGCGGGCCAATTTGTTTCCCGTAATTGGGCGATCTCGCGGGTATAAATCTGTAGCCTCGAAGAAAGGTGTCCCTTCTTTTTTTTTTCGTTCGCGCGACTCGCGGACGAAGTTGTGAATCAAGCGAGGCTCTTAAACGTCCGTCCTCCTAATGAGTAACGACTGCGGTCGAAATTTATATCTCATACGCGCCGCGTCAAATGAGGCGGACGGGGCTAATAAAGACCGCGCGGCGTCGATAGCATCGGCCGCATCGAACGACACGCACGTAAATTCGTGGCTTTTCCGTCGAAATGACTCACTCGAGAGACGCGACGCGGCCCAAAGTGGAAACGCTGGACGTAAGGAGGAGGAAACATGCGAGTTTTCAATTAACATTATTGATAAACCGCGCGGACGCGTGACAAGTATCGCCGACCCCCCCGACTGTGGCTCGCCGAAAATCGTCAAAAAGCCCGGGGAACTGGAAAGAATGTAAAATTGCTTCCGTGAACATACGTGCACGGCCGCTCTCATTAGCCCCTCGAGAGGGAGCGAGAGAGAGAGAGAGAGAGAGAGGCGCCACGCACTTGTAACGCCTTGCCAGTTGCACGCGCACGCGTGTCGCCCGATAATTTACATGTGAATTATTGAATATTTTAATATCAATCGCCGGCGTACATATTTCGCTGGGAACGCCGGGTGGCCGTGTTTTCCGAGCGAGGTTGTCACGATGCCCCGCGATTTAAACCCACCTAATGATGTTTTCAAAATTAAGGGAATTAGGTACAGTACTCGTGTTATGTTTAAACACTTCTATCAAAAAGAAGAATTCATGTTTTATTTATCGAAATATATGTAAAAATGATTTCTAAATTAAGCTCGGCAAAATGGACTGTAGTCTATAAAATGATTAAATAAGTAATTTTATAAAATTCCGCATTTTCTGCAACTTCTCCGCTATCAAATTCTAGACCCACGTTAAGTATCCTAACCTTTTCCCCCATGAAACGTGCATTTAAGTAGAAAGAAAGAAGGAGCTCGCCCGGGAGTCGAATGTTCCCTCCCCGTCTCATTACCCCGAAATCGAACCGCCGAAAAGCCGGGGCTACCGGGGAGAACCGCAGAGCCGCCGGGACGACGTTCCCCCTGTTCTCCGCGCTTGACTCGGCTATGCTCCGCGCGGCCCGAGAAGCTAAGTGTTTTCCGACACGCTATTTTTGAATTACGCGACGGCGTCAGCCTCCCTCTCGAGCGACGCGTCCCTCCGTTGGCGGCTCCTCGGCACGACTCTTCCGGCGATGATTTAGACTTTCAGCGAAATTAGCTTTACAAATTCCCGAGGACTACCCCGGCGGTAATTACCCCGAGCGAGGAGCCGCGCGCTCATACACCCGGGCAGAGTGCGGTACTCGCCTCGCGCACCTACACGCGCGACGCGCGATCGGAGTTAATTTACCTAATGCGGCGACGTAAGGAGTTTCCCCGGTTTTATTTTACTCCGCGGTGCTTTTCCGACTTCGGAGGGGAGTGTGACGGCCGCTCGTTTATACCATCGGGAAAGTGGCCTCTTCCGCTTTTTCTCTTTTTTTTCCCTCGAAGGGAGGGTAATGACGGCCGGTGCTTTTGAAAAAGCGATCGCGTGAATAATTTACGCGGAGGCGTGCATTATTTTGGGTCGCGTCGCGGCCGGTCGATTATCGTTAGGATGGCTTGCAGCATTTATTCGCTCTTTGTTTGATTGCGAGAGGCTGCCCTAATCGCTGTTTTTCGGGGGTTGCGTAGGCAAGTGTACACACTCGCCCGATGACGGCTAATTCGTTTTTAATGCGACGATCGATTTGAAAATGATTTGTTGTAGTCAAACTGCCGCCGTAATGAGATCTCAATTTGTTGATTCTACGCACGTGCGATGTTTAAAAAAAAAGGCTGTTTTAGGACCTTTCGTAACGTGTGATCGATGCATCCGGTTTACATTAGTGCAAATGTTATTTGAACTATATATTCTTGTTGTAAATACACATTTACTTAAATTTTCTTGTGTTGAAGTTTCCTATAGAACATATCGTTATTTTTTAAGATAAATACACCTCAATCAAATTTTCATTAATTACAGTCATTCTAGAAACGAGGTAATTACGAAAATTGAGGAAATAATGATTTAAAAAAAATAATTCAAACAAAACTTTCCAACTCATAAAATAATACCAAAAATGAAAAATTCACGTGCCATTAACCGGAGGAAGCTTAGCAGCGCTAAAAAATGTACGACAAAGCCTTCATGAAAAATAAAAGTTAATTAATGCAATTCGAAGGAAACTCGAAAAATATTATACTAAACCCTCGTAACAAACACGCGTTCATCCCTCAACGCCTCCTCGGCGATTAATCCCGCTCGCCGAGGAAAAGATCGTGGCTCATTTATCACGAAAAAAATCGGTGCTATCCCCGAATCGTCGATTAGCCGCGCAGTCGTTAGCCCCACACGTCGACTCGCGCGCCGCCGAAACAATGCGTTTATACGCGAAGTGTGCCCACTCGATCGAAGGCGTGGCGTCGCGCGCGCGGAACAATGAGGCGTCGTGCGCGCGCGCCCACGTCGATGCGTCTCGCTCGCGCGACGATAATATCACCGAGGTTTCTTCTTTTTTTATTTCTTCGAGCGGCAACGCGTCGTTCTTTTTTTGCTCTCTCCGGAGCGAAATAAAATTGAATTTTATGCGTGCGCGGAGGTGTTAATGGATGATCTCCGGCCCGGGCTCTCGGAGCTTTTTTTAGCACGGGGATAATTTGATAAGGCCGAGCAGATAAACGCGACGGGAGGAATGTAATGGAGAAGATCGTTCGGCACACAACGTAACGAACTTTCGGTTTAATGGGCATATAATTTAACAAATATTTTTCTTGAACATTCTATACAATGTTTATAGTCTTTTTATAGCTATAATAGTTCATTATGATAATTTAATGCATAACGCTTTAGGTACTAACTTGTAAAACAATGTTTCTTTTTATAACAGTAAAAAGAAAAAAATTGTTTACAAATATTTCTTTTAAATATTTTCCCGCGAGCAGAAACATCAAAAACTTTAAAATATGAAAAAAGGAGTACACACGCTGGCGGTTTTTATTTATAAACATCGAGCCTCGTTACTTATTGAAATTTACGAACGTTACAGCTCGGCCGAGCCATAACATCGATTTTCCCTTTCGGGTGCTCGCGAGCAATCTCTCGCCAACGAATAAATATACAGCTCTGCCCGTTCCAGCGTCGCGCGCGCAAAAAAGGCACGAGTTATTCGCACGACACACCTTTATCGAATCGCTCGGCCCTGATAATTGCACGTTTCTCGGGGCGCGCGAGCCCGGCGCCTTGAATGCAAAAATCGCTGGCGGGGAGGAACGGAAGAGGGCCGTAGGAAGAGGAGGTGGAGAGAAACACGCGGGCAAATTTTTGTGTCTATTGAAATTTAAATTTCGCATTATATCGTGGCCGCGAGCGAGGGGGCCATGGGGTTACCATGGCGTAACAGGAGGTGACAAAGGAGACCCTTTTCCTCTTTCGGTCGCCGAGTCGTATATTCTCCAGGCACAAGGTTTATTTTTTCAATCTTAATTACTCGGTTTAATTGTTCTTTTTTTTCATCGGAGAAATATCTTTTCGTTAAATTTAAAAACAATTACTTTATACGAAAATATCTATTTCACGGAGTAGATAGATAAGAACATTGAAAGAGAGCAGTGATTTTTAATTGATTTAATTAAACACTTTTCATGTCAAATTTTTTTGAACAAAATATTTTATGACATTTAATTAAAATTTTGCGCGCGTAAATAACAGCATCCTGAAAATGCAAGTGTCGCCTCGATTACACATGTAAAACGCGCGTCATTGTAAAACCGATCAAGAATTTTTGCAGCGCGCATCCGCTCGGCACATCAGATCGGACACTTTGCAAATTATAACATCGAGAGCTTGTTTACCTTTTCCCCGCGCAACGCAAACAGAGCGAGACGCGGGGGTCGAAAAGAGAGGATCGCGCCGTCCCTCTCGCTCCTGTCTTTTTAACCCCCGAAGGAGCCGCGTACGTCGACGCGCGAAAAGAGAGAAGAGCGACCGGGGAGAGGTGAGCGGGAAACGAGGAAAAAGCCGCGGGGGGAAGGCCGTTAATTGAAGTGCCACTCGGTCGATTGCAGTTAATTATTGATGTGTAACCTCGGCGACGCATCGGAAATAGGAGCAATAGAAATTGACGCGTAATTGAATGGGGGGGAGAGGCCGAGAGCGAGCCGACGGATAAGATAAGCAACGCCGGATTGGCGCTGCTACATCGCTCTCGCACGCACCCGTCCTTCGCTAAAATCAACAGAACCTCTTTTTTTTTATCGTGGCTCTTTGCAGACCATCCTGCTGCTACGTCTGTCGACGTCCACGATATTTTTCGTTCTTTTCCCGTACCCGAGGCGTTTGTAATCACTGGGTCTGAAGTGCTTTATTACAGTATTTCTGTTTTTGATGGATTTTATTTTCAATATTGTCGTGTAATTTTTATGTCGCGTATATGAAGTATATGAAAAATGACATAAATCTTTTAGCGCGATTCAATTGAAATGAAATGTGAAATATTTTACAAATCCTACTTATAATTTTCCACTGGAAATTCAAGTGCAATAACGTCGACGCTCGAAAACATTTACGATCTGCGCAGTATCAATAGATGAACTGCGACATTCTCGCATCTGGTATAGTCGAATTATTTTTCGATAATATTACCATATGTTCGCGCGAACGCTCGGCTAATCGGATTGTGGATTCGTCGTAAAACAAAAAAATGTACTCGAACTGAAGTTCGCTGTGTTTTTGAAGGGTCCATTGAAGCGACATTTTTTTTTTCTTCCACGCTGAGTACGCAGCGGCGGTTTTTGTTTCGAATTTCTCGTGCACTCGATGAGTACGCCAAATGGTGATAAATTTTTAAATGCAAAAGTGTTTCACTGACGGTTTCAATACACAAAATAATGTTTACACTCAATATAAAATAAACTTTATCTTTATATTTTGATCAATTTATACCGCGGTAAAATAAACGTGATAAAATTGATAAAGCAAAATAAAAATAAATGTTTACACTTCCCAATTTCACTTTGTGCGTAATCTGGGGTATTTTTAAAATGAAAAAATCATAATCCCATAAAACGTTAATTTCTTCCAGCTTTGCCGTGAGAAAAAAATGTATAACCAATGAACACTGTTTCGTTATTAGTAAAGTAAACTTGGAAACATTCGCCTCAACGTTGCTTTATACTGTGCTACTTTCAATTCCGTGTCACGATCGCAGCAGCGAGCGCAACAATGTGACGCCTGATAATAGAATGAAGACGTTACATAAGTGTAAAGTCTATTTGTCTTCCAGTGACACCGATAACTGTTAACCGTCAGCGCTGACGGTTTATTAATATGCGCGCCAGTTATAAATCATCGCTTGAAATAGCGTCCACGGAAAGCTGCCCATTATATTCGAAATTCGCTCGTAATTGACAATTTTTTTTTGTATCCATTATCATCAATTAATTGACAATTCACTTGCAGTAAAATGTCTATCTGAAATCATGTTTTCATTTTGTCACATCGCGATAAAAAAAGTGTATTATAAAAAAAAAACGACATCAGCGTCGGCTAATGGAAATCCTCGCGCCGCGAGGCGAACGAATTCCGTCATCGAGCCGACGCGGCGAATAGAGAGATTTCATTACCCCCGGGGGCCACTAAAGGTAAACAACGGTGGCATCGCTTCACGGCGCTAATTTATTTTATATCGAAATCGACGCCGTGAAATAACGACGCTCTCACTGCAGCCTCGCGACAACGCGAAAATCTGCGCCCGAGAGGAAGGCCCGAGTGCACTCGGCCGTAAAACGAATTTGAGGTTTTGAGCCGCCGCTAATTCGCTTCAATTACATAGCCGTTGCCGGCGAAATAATTATCGTGCCAACTTTTTGATGCACCGGCGGTGGCCGACGGAATTGAAACGAATAAAATTATCAATTCGCAGTTCATCGCTGCAGTTAGATGCGTAATTGTATTCCTCGAGTACAAAACGTTAAATGTGCACTACCGGTAATAATAGTTCTTGCCCCCCAGGATCGCAAATTGTACAGAAAACTAACTGCACCTACGGAAAGCAAAATAGCATCTCAATTCCGGAACGACTTTTCTCCGCTTATAATACCTCCTGGATCGCTGTATCATTAAACAGTGTACCCTAATTTTACGAAACTGTATCCTCGGGTAAAAAAGACGTCTCGTATATTATATATATACAGGAGGGATGAAAAATGCGAGGGCATAAATTTCCTCCCGCGGAATTTCGACGGATGCGCGTCGCGAATGATTGACATCGGACGCATAACGAGGCCCGGACTCCCTTCGGCGCTGCGGGCGTCCCGCCGCGGCTCCTACGAGCCACGCGAAAGAGGCTGCGAGCGCGCAATCGCACCGCGGAATAATAATTCGCGGTCGGCGGCTCGCGCCCACGCTCCGCTGTGCACACACGGCCCTGCGGACCGTACTCAATAAAGCTCGAGGCCTGCGCGATTTTCCGCGCCGGTGACGCTCTCGCGACGTTTCCTGAATATTTTTATAGCGTCCGCAGTGAACGAATGTTTCAGCCTCATTTTTTTATTTAATTATATTTATACTTGTGATCATTGGTGTGAATAGATTTTTTCGTAATGAAAAAATATTTTACGTCTCATTTGTAACTAATAAGTAATTTTTATTTTTTGTTACAGGTATGTATAGCTGCATTGATGGATTTTTTAGTGCGTGGGAAAATGCATAGGTGAGAAATACGGGATTACTGAAATAGAAAATATCAATGTAAGTATGAAAATGAAATTCACACCCCTATCTATTTGGAAAAATTAAAAGCTAATTTCTTTGATGAGAAATTGCCAATGTATAATCAGCCTTCGAGGCACAGACTTGCAATTAGACATGATTATACAGTGTAACCTAATGTAATTGACTTTGGTAATGAGGAGGAATATGGACGGTTGATGCATAACATAACGCTCGCACACCCGGGGACAAATACGCATTACGTTTTAAAGAACCTCGCCAGGGCGCGCAATATTTCATCGATCCCTTAAGCGAGCAGGACGGAGAGAGGGAAAAAAAGCAAGGCTCGCGTGGGTGGCTGTTTACGCGCGCGCTCGTTTTATCGTTTGACGGGCGTATAAAAGGAACTCACAACGACAAATTGCCTTATCTTCGTGAAAAAAAGGCGCGGCGTAAAGTAGGATTTTGTAGGCTCGAAAAATGTCGCGTTGTGTCCCTTCTCATGCCTCTTTTTTTCGGTCCCTCCTCGCGCCGGCATGCAGATGGTCCATTTGCCGCCATAAATTCAATTTCCCCCACCCCGCACGGCTCTTTCTTTGAGGATACGTTGGCTTTGCATAGATAAGAGCGCGCGGAATCGCACGGAATAATAAATAGGTACAGCGAGTAACGGCCCATATTTGCGCGCGCGCGCGGGGCGTCGTCGGAGTTTATCCCGAGTAAAACAACAGGGACTTTATTTGTGCGTTTCGAAATAAAATTATATTCCACCGGGGCGAGAGGCGTCTGAGCGATGGGCGGCGGGAAAATTCCGAATAAGGCCGCGCGTCGTACTCTCGCTCTTTTTTCGCGCCCGCACGCGGAAGATTTTTTTTTCCACGCACACTCGCATTCTCATTTTAGAACTCTCAAACTGCGCGGCTAATGGCCCGGCCGAGCTGCAAATTTACTCTTTTCGCCGCTCGCGCGTGCTGCAGTCGTAAAGTCTTTTTATTCTCGTTGAAATGGATGCACACGCTGCGCCTGCATGCAAGCCTCTCTCTTTCTCTCTCTCTCCTTGTAAAATCTTATCAATTTTTATCACCTACGAAAAAAAAAAATGTTACGCATCCTCCTTTATTATTCTCACGCACCGTTGAAGATTAAACCGAAATCCTCGCCTCTCGTTTCGCGCTCGATCTCCTCGTATTCCACTCGAAATTTCGCCGGCCCGTTGAGGTGCAAAAAAGTCAAATGACCGAAATTTCGCGTGGCGCGCCTTGGCCAGGGTATATAAGAGAGGACAAACGCCGCCTGCGAACCGGTATACACGCGGACGTCCCGCGAAGTCGAATTTATACCGGGCTAAAGACGGGCCATTTGCCGCTATAAATTCCCTCCCTTTTTATTCCCTCCAGTCGAGAGGTTATTGCCGTGGATATGGAAAAGAGCCGCGCGTGCGCCGATCGCGCGTAGGTGGGCCGGCTCCCATGAAAAGCGGGCTCCTGCCGTTGATGGCCGGGCGATACGCGCGATGTTTCATATTTTCAAGGGTTCTTAAAGTCCCCCCCTTCGTTCTTCTCTCTTCTCCCTCTCGCCTCTGCTTTCCATTTTGCACTCCAGCGCTCTTTTGAGTTCGAGGGGCTATACGCGCGCGGAGGCTCGCTCCCCCCCCCCTCGTGCGGCGGCTTTCGCCTTCGCTGCTAATTTACCGCGCGAGCGAAAAACCGCGGACTTTTTTTTTATGCAGCTTTGGAGGGCCGAGGAGATTCGAGTCGTCTTCCATTATTGCCTCTTTTAAAGGAACGCTCTTTCGAAGGATTTTTTGCGATGGTATTTTTTCGGGCGTCGACGTGATTAGCTGCGAGTATCGCGTTTTTTTTTTTTTTAATCCTCGTGATTCAATAATTCGACGAGGAGCACGAGGTGTTTGCTGAAAAAGCAATGCTGGAGTATTAAAAAAGTTGGTGTTTTTAATGTGACGGAATGCGAGAAGCTCGTAACGTAAACAAAAAAATACTTCAGAGGCTCTCGATTGTATTTTTAGAGCAAACAGGCGGACTCTCGGTATTCGCGGCACGGCGCTGGAATTAGACGAACTGGCAGAGGCAAATTAATAAAATTTTTCCTAGTTTAAACAGACCGCAGAAATAGCAATCTTAATGACATTTCTGCGTTTTAATTTACTCCGGTGCGTATTTGCACATTTAACTAAATAGTACACATTCGTTTTAATTTGCCCCTTGCTGTCTTCCCATTTCATCTTGCTTTCCCGGCGCCCCGTTGCAAACATTAACCAACGCAACGCTCTTCCACATGGTATAAATCTCGCTCAGTAAATAATTTAGGAAAAAATAATGAACTTGGAAAGCAATGTACTTTCGAAACGGCGTTTTAATGATATTGCAGGTGTAGCTTAGTTTTAAGACACACCTTTTCAATGTCGTTAGTATTTCTTCGGTTTATGATTGGTCGAGCTACTATTTTTTATATTATTATTACTTATTTATAATTATAATCTGCAAAAGAACTTCTGCACGTGATATATTTAGAGATATTTCTGTCGATTTAAATTCGCTTTTTATTTATTGTACCCATTGTACTTTAATTTTCAGGAATACGCTTTGAGCATGTGAATAGTTTTGAAATCGCTCTTCCGCAAAAGTAACGTTATTCATTTATTTTTTAATAGTAGCAAAAAACAACATCGAACTTCGTATGGTATAATATCCTGAAAAAACTTGTTTCAAACTTCACCGCAACAAAAGAACATTCTTCAATCCTTTCCCCTATTTTACAAAAAAAAAGAAAAAAAAACGTACCGTACACGCAGAATTTCAATTAAAAATCTACGTTGTCCGTCCTGAGTTTCCCGTATAACCCGGAGCGCGTAGCGCTATGGGGCGAGGGGGTTGCAGGGCGGAGCACGCGCCGCGATGCCGCGAGCGATTTCAAATTCCAGCGCGGCTCGATTTTTTTCTGGCCTGCCGTGATTTTGCGCCGTGAATCCCCCGTTAATTCAGGCGGCGTGCATCCCCCGGCGTATATATATCTCGGCTCGACCCCCGCCGACCGTAACACTCGCGGTACCGTGAAAGGGCGGCGTTTAGCCCCCGGCGAGGCGTTCAAGTGGCTCCTCTTTCTCTCTTGTCTGTCTCGCTCGATCTCTGCGTAATGACTCTGCGCCTCGAGAGCCGGTGTCGGGAGCTCCAAGGTGCCTAGATTCTATCGGGAAATTCGACTGGAAGATATCGTCGGCTTTCCTACATTTTCAAACTATCGAAATTGAATAGAGTTAAGTTGTGCTAACAAAACATTACGTTAGATCTTTCGTATTCTACTGAATTTACTGAATGTGATCTTATCAATACGATTGTAAAAATATATTATTTTTTATTATAAATGCTATAGGTATGGAGTGTTTGAATTAGCTAACACGATGTTTTGTACTATTTAGTTTCAGAGTTTTCAAATTTTAATCATGAGTAAACTTTCTTTCTGCTGGCGATTCTTAAATTTTGAAGGTTGTAAGTTTCAGGTTTATTCTGTGAAAAAGTAAACTTTAATATTCACAATATTTCAACAGGAAAAAACGTACGTACTCCAAATTAGAACTTGAAATATCTTATAATGAATATAATTCCAGAAGTATTTTGAAAAGTTCGATTATATTGTTCAGATAAAATTATTAATTATGTACCATTATAATGATTTACATAAATATACGTCGTTTAAAACTGATGCACACATTTAATATTTTTGGCACAAATTTAAAGCTGACTTTAATTTTTCGATGCGCGCGATAATAATTCTGTTAAGAAATAAAACGAGCCAATAAACTCCAAATTCGTTTCTTTATCCGCGTCGCTCTAAAATAAATTTATGGCTCTTCAAATCGAGATAACCAATCGTAAAGCAGTAAAGATATTATTAAGAAATTATCCTGCGCATAAAAAAGTTTAAACGACCGCAGCCACCCCAAAAAAATTGCACCCGTCACAATGAGAAGCTGGAGCGCACCGCCGGTGGAATTCGAGAAACTCCATTTCAAATTAATCGAACGGCCAACCCTCAAAAATGCTCTCGCACTCCCTTTCGCGATTCTCAAAATATCCCCGACTGAGCTCCCAGGCGGCAATAATAACCTCCTCGGCCGATTTTTCGACGCGTCACGCGCGAATCACAAATCACGCGCACCTCCTCTCTTTCTTGCGCTCAAAACAAACAATAAAAGCACGCGACGGCGCAACGGAGGAGAAAACTCTTACCGGTGACTGGGCACAAAATGGCCTCTATCTCTCTCTCTCTGTCTGCCTCTCTCCCCGGCCGCTGGTTATGTACGTTTCCGCGCAGCGGGGGTTGTCCCGATCGAACGAGGGGACATCCGTTTCTCACGGACGCGCACACATGCACCGGCGCAAATCTCGCGCGGCGAGAGAGAGCCACGAGCGGTTTTTGCGTCTCGCCCGCCGGCGGAACGAAGCGCGTATAGCCCGAGCGAAGAGCCAAATGAAGAAATAACGCCGAGAACGAGTGCACCTCGCTCCGGAGATTAAGAGGTTTTCTACTTTTTATCAGGCTTTTATTTCTTTTAGTCCTCATAAAATTTAATGCTCTTCTGAATGTATAAAATTGACGGTTTTTCGGTGGAGTACCTCTGATTAAAATTAATTTCAATCCTTTTAATTTTAATTTTGAATATGCATTATTTCGCGAACAATTTCTCTTGCGGCAAATTCCTCTTCTCGTGATAAAAAATCTATTTATTCGGTTACCCGTGAACGAGCATCTCGAATGTGCAAACGTGAAACCATCCAAGTTGAACGAACAAAGGGAGTGTGCAGGTAGTAGACGCGGTCGATCTAAAACATCCGAGGAAAAAAGAAAAACGTTCGAGACGCTCGTACAGGCCGTCTAAAATTAATCGGCCGTACACTCATCCAGCTGCCGCGGGCGGAAAGCGCTGCAGTTTTTCCGATTCCGCTATGCCGCATCGCTATTGCCGCGATTTCAGACTTTGCTCGTTTGAAAAGACGAACACGTGCATTCTGTCTGGTCTCCTTTAGTTATGTGTTTACATCTACTCTATTCGGATTACAACTATGCTATTCGGTAGCTTTAACTCTGTAACGTTTGGAAGCTTCAGTTGGAAACATCGATCCAGTACTTATCTATATCAAAATGATGTATACGTGTTATAAATTAATTCCGCAGTATCGATCGGGTCAATCGATACAGTATATGAAAGCGAAAAATTTACGTGTCCTTAAAGGTAATGATTTGGCAAAAATATTGGGGGATACTGGGCTCGTTTGTTTATTTTGTAACCGCGGTATTACGTTGCGATCGGGCATTAAAACGTAGCGAATGAATATTGCTTGTTTTGATAGGCGAATAACTGCGAGGCCGTGATATGAGTCGTAATTTTTACGGACACCTATCGTATTGGTGAATTTTACCGAGGTGCTCGTGACAAGTTATTTTCTTTCTGTTGGCGCTGCGAGACGGAAAGGCAACGGGTTCTTCCGCATTCTTTATCACCGCGGCGATTACGTGTCTAATAAAAACGTCGTATGCGGCATTGCGAATTTACTGCAAATTCAAGCGAAATTGAATTGCCAAGACCTTTAAAAATTAAAATATACTAAGCTTCGCGACATAATGCTTTTTTCAATACTTTCGGTCACTAAAAAAAGGTTTTATTTAAATAAGTATATATTTGAAAAAGTACTCGACAAATATATAAATATTATTTAAAATAAAGGAATTCATTAGATTGCTAACTGATCCTAATCATTTCAAATAAATTTGTTCACTTTTTTTAAGTTTTAATATACAACTTGATTAAACTTTAATTTTTTCCAATAAACTCTTGATTGTCCAATCGACTTTCATAAACGCAAAAAAAAACATTTTATCGCTTGGTCTCTTGAAAATCGCTTTTTATGGCCCGGTAGAGCTAAAAGAAGATTAAAAAAAAAGTCAATGAGCGCCGACGCTATATTTCGCGAGCACGAGGGCAATCGAGATGCCTTTTTAATTTCGCTAACTATCCGCGGAATGTTTGCGAGTATAATGAGCGATCCGTCATTCGACGCGAAATAATACATCTCGGCGCGGTGGCAGTGGGGTCGTTCGCTTCGTTATTTTTTTTACTCGCTCAATCTGTTATTCACGGCTGCAAGGGTGGGCGAATAATTTCGGAAATGCTGAGGCGTCGAAGCGCGCACTTATTTTCGGCGTGCTGCTCCACTTTTCTGCTGTCTAGACTGGGTATTACTCGATTATTCGCCGTTATAGGATTTTTATTGTTACGTAAATACTCGGATATTGAAGAAATTAATAATAATTAATTAATTTTATTAATATTGATTTTAATTATTTTTTCTAATTTATTGTGAAAAATTTCTCTGAAAAATGTACGTTTTAATTATCGTGCTTTGAATTGAAATAAAAATATAAAGTATCATTAAAATTACTTAAAATTGCCATACCATATAGAGAATCAACCATAATGTGGTTTCGCATAATTAATGCGCATAATTTTTACAATACACTTTTTTCTCAGCGAAACGTAACTTGCCGTTAAAAAAGAAAATCTTAATTTGTCTTTTATTATACCACGTGCATTTCTGTTGAAATTACCTGCGGGCAATAGAAAATAAATTGCATACGTCCTTCTTAAAAAAAAAAATCAAAAAGAAAATTGGTCTTTTTGTCGCTAATTGTATTAAAACAGGCATTCCGGCCTAGTGATTATACGATGGTCATAAACCCACTCATCTCGGAATTTCCAAAGAAAGGCGCACGAGGTTGGCTCGCATAATTAATGCACGTGTCTCGTTCGCCCCGATAATTGCCCGTCAATTTCACCCAGTATAAATAGTCGGGGTCGCTCAATCCTCTCCCCCGCGCGCTCGCTCGCCCGATCTCTCTCGTCGCCCCGGCGTCCGTTAATAATTGACCGCTAATGCTCTCATTTATGAGCTTTTATGCGAGCGATACAAAATATAATCGGGCCGACGCCGCCGGTGGCGCCTGCTCATTGATTTTGCGACTCCGGGTAAGATGAGCTCGGCGTTTAACCGGCCGTTTGATCGATGGCCGCGAGCGTGACGCGGCAGAAGCGCGCTATAACCCCCCCAGTCCGCATCCTATCTCCCGCGAGCGATTCCGCTTCGCTTTTACGTGACGCATAAGTTGTTGCACGTCATTTTTCGGCGTTTAACCGCCGACTCGGCTCGTCGCTCTCCCGCGATGATGAGCAATTTGCCCATTTCGATCGCTATCTCGCGGTCTTTATACTGATTGTTTATTAATTGCTCCGTCTGACGTTTGCTATATTCACGTGCTGAGATAAAAATTCGTGGAATTGTTTTATAAGGGATTAATTATCACATGACATTTGTTTTAATATGAATCACTAATTCGTATTCAAAATAACAAACTTTCAAGGCTCCATGTATTATTATAAACGATTTGAATAATGCATCAATCATCGAGTTAAAAAATATTTATGAAATATTCCATCTCTCATTAAATAACACTAAAAAAAATCACTCAGTTCATAAAGAATAAAGATCACTTCCCTGCGAAAAGACGAGCAGAGAATGAAATTAAGCGCCGACTACAGTTTGGCGCTCCGTGAATTTTGCCTCTTACGTGCGCATCTGCGCATTTAGCGGGGTACACAAGGGAAGCCCCTCTTCCCCCTTTTTTTTTATTTAAAGTGCTTATCGTCAGACATGCACGGGTCGGCGAAGGGTGGAAGAAGACCCTTCCTCGTGCGGGGGGGAGGGAAAGCCGCTCCCCCCCGTGGCCCCCGAGCTTTCGCTCGATTTACCTGTAGCGCTCAGTCCCTCGGTTTTTTGTTTCGCGTTACACGCGCGCTTCCTCTTCCTCGTGTGCGTCGGGTTTCTCCGCGGCGCCGAGGGCCAATCGAATTCCCGCGCGCCCGCCCGAAGAATTTATTATGCGCCAGCTTTGTGTGTACACACGCGCTTATCGCGGCACCAAGCCGCGCGCGTGACACATTTTTTTTCGTCGTAATTCTGTCTCCCTTTTTTTAAAGGTAAAAGATTCCCTCGTATACCGGCGCGTAAATACTTCCTTTGATGCGGTTTTAGGAACTGGGTACACGCCTTTTTTCGCTCTAAGTTTGTAGCGCGCGCGCGCGACCTGTGTAAGTTGTTTCAAATGCGAGTTTTATGAAAGTTCCCGGGGTAAGGGGCAGGCGGAAAGGGTTAGTATACGTGTTTCAGCAAAGAAAATGAAATAAAAATTTTAGCGGGATGGCTTTGCGGTAACTATGCGCGCCGTGGAATTTGCAAAATCCAAAGTGCTCCATAAAATACATTTTTTTTCCTTCTAACTATTTGACGATTCGCATAAAACGGCCGTAGCTGTTTTATAATTCTGAAAAATGATTAATCCTTAAATTTTATATCGCATTCGAACCGCGCAAAATATCAGACTTTCGCGGGTTAAATAAAAGTTCCAACGAATTATCCGAGCGGCAATTTTTCCCGCGCAAAATTCCACGGCAAACTTCATTAAATCCGCCAGATCCATACATCACAAACAGCAAAAGTTCTTACCGCGCGTATTTCCTGCGGAACGCTCGTGGCATGTGTCGGCGGCCGCGGGCGGAGAGAACGAGAGAGAGAGAGAGAGCGACGAGGGGGTGAGCTGAGGGGAGATGGAGCGCCGGCGCCAAAAACAGGATAAACTCGCGCCGCCAAAAAACGGCGGGTGTACGCGCGCGCTAGAGAGAGAGAGAGAGGCAGGAAAAAGCGAGCGGTGAAAAAGCCCTCGGATGAAATTGAGCGCGTCGAACGGATATAGGAGGATCGCGCACTCCATTTCCGCGCGCGTCAAACGTGCCGGCGTTAATGAAACTTTTTAATCGGGCCCGGCGGCCGCTTTTTTCCGCCGGTGACCCCGCGCGCGAGCCGGGGATCGGGAAAGCCCTGGTCTTACTGCTCGCGCGCCTGGCCGAGCTCGAAATTAAAATAAAGAGAGGTGGATCGCGGAGAGGCGGCGTAAAGTAGTGCCCTAATGCGCGAGGATTTTCGCTCGGCGAGAAGTCGGGGTTTTAAGGGATGTCGGGATCTACGCGAATTGACGAGATTTTCCGCAGTCGGTTTGAGTTCAAGTTTTTATTTTTCAAGGAATTAGATGCTTGGTAGTTATGTGTAAGATCAAAACTTATTAATATTACACTTTAGTTGGGTTATATTCGTTAAATGTATAATCACAAAACAATACTTTGCAATCACATTTTAGGCTAATTAGTAATAAGTAAACTATTATTTTAATAATCGAGAATCACTGACTAAAAGATATCTATATAATAATCAGTTAAAATTTCTGATACTGAGAATAATTTACGTGTAGTTGTAATTTGTATGCAATTGGTTTGAAATAAATAAATGTAAAATTTATTGTGGTCTCACTGTATACTCGAACAGATTGTTCGAGTCTGCTTGGATATTGAAAGTCAACTAAACGATTGAGAAATTTACGTTGAGTACTTTAATCATTTATATGACCTGAAATGCATGTAGGCCTAGAAACAGTTTATACTAATGTCTGCTATGTAAGTTTAATAAAAACTATGAAGATCTGCTACTAGACAACTGAGCAAGACTACTCGGTATTATATTTTTTGATGATTATCATTTAACTGATTAATTGCTTATTAAAAAATCATGTAATCATCGACAAAAGTCAATTGAAATCTTGTAATAATTTTATCAAATGTAACTACAGATGGTTAAAAAATTTCTTTGCCTTTTTTTCTTGGTCGGTTAACAAAGCAATTTGAACGTAAAACAGTCTGTTTTAAAATTTAACTTAATATTAAATTAGACATTACTTTTGCCTTACAATAAAACATAATACCATTTTCACACGTTACTCAACACATTTTATTCCTCAGTCATTTATGTGTTTCTGTGTTTTACTCGGCTGCGCAGTTTGGAGCAGACCAATGCGAGCTTTTTAGAAAAGTACGCGCTCAAAGAGAGAAGTGCCGGAAAGCCTCTCGTGCCACGGAAAACCGAGAGAACCCTGCTATCCGCGGATGCGTGTTCGGTCATTTCCGACCGCGCCGCAAAAATAAAAGAGACCGTGAGCTTTTACCGGGGCCGTGCGTGAGCTTGCGATATTGTTCATTGTACACCCCTTTTTGCGCTCATTTGCACTCATTTTTGTTTATACTTCGCTGTGGGTTTATCACATATTTATTTTCATTTTCTGGTCAGTGGGAATGACAGAAATATTTTTGCTTGAGTTTAAAGCAGATTATAACGCATTTAAAACTTTAATAGCCAGCTAAACTTTTGGGCGAAATACTTTTTAAAACCAGATTAAGTTTGTTCAGTGGAATTCAATTCGAAATTACATTTCTCATTTTATAATCGTACGCACTGGAAAAAGTGCCAACTTCTTTTATTCGTAAAGCGAGGAGCCTTCATTTTCAACTGCACCATTAAAACGGAAACAGGGTTCACGTTATGAAATCCTCCTTTTCCCCTTTTAATTCTCATCTCAAACCGTAAAAATTAATAGTCCTTATCTCAATCTTCATTACAAAAGTAGAGGGCAATCCAGCTCCTTATCCGTCCTCGGCGCTTTGATTCGCTGTTTATCCATTACACCGGGACGAGTCTGGCTCGACGTCTCGCGTTATTATCATCGTCTTCTCCCCGCTCCCTTTTTTTCTTGCATTTTTTCATTGTTACAAAGCCGAGACAGACGTCGCGCGCCGCTGCGTTCACGCGGAGCTTATAAAAGTGGCCCCAGATATCCTGCGCCCCCGAGACGGAAAATAATTAGCTGCCTGCCGGTGGAAATTTAAGGACGTTTGTTTTACTTAAAGCGAGTACTTTTCTCTTTTATTTTTTATTTTTCACTTCAGCCAGTTCTTGTCGGCATCAGCATCAATTATTTAAAGAGGGAAATTTAGATTTTGCTACGATGAATTTTATAAAGTAGTTCATTAATATCGCTAAGTCTTAGTAATTTTCTGTTATTGACTTGTTTACTTAGAATTTATACGAATATTTAAGAGGGTAATATTAATGAAAAATGGATGCATAAAAACCTATAAAAGTAGCTAAAAGTTATCAGTGTAACAATTTAAATGAAATGCCTACTGAATAATGATTACAAGAACAGTTTCCTTCGCGTACGTAATTTACCAACACGCAACAAGACTTTTTTCCTAAAAAATCCAACGAATCATCAGCTCGTACATAAATTACAATACCTAATAGACTCGTCAAAGAATTTCCTGAATAATGATGCAGTCTCCCCCGATGCCGATACAACAAATTACGCCATTACAACGCGGGGCGCTTTAATTACACGCCTGCCTAGCTTTTTCAATAATTAAGTCGACGAAAAGTGCGTCTCTCCCCGGCCGTTCATGCACTTGGACGGAAATTCATTAGAGGCCCGTCGCCCCCTCCCAGCACCGCGGAGATAACGGGCAGCAGCCGACAAAGTGTAAAACATCCGAGGCGGCGCGGTTGCGCGCTCGCGCGTCGCTCTCCGTTTTCGTCGGGCGCGCCGTAATCGCGATAAACCGTAAGGAAACTCGCCGAGAGGCCGTTCGCTTCAGCGATTAGCGAGATTAATTATTTCTAGCCGTATCGCGCTTTTCCTCAAACTCGAAGTAATTAACGCGATTTCCGCGCGGCGCTATTTTTTTTTTTTTTTTATTTTTCTTCGAGTTGGGGCATTTTTTGCTCCTTTTATTTTGAAAGTCGGTTAGGGTGTCTTTTTTTAGAAGATTTGTCGAGGCGACGCGTACTTGAAAAAGCATTTTTTCTCGGATACGAAATCGCTATTGATTCCATACCAGGGGCAGGTGAATTACGGCGGGATGGATAAAAAACGACGGCTGCGATACATTTTAAATCAATTATTCGCTTCAAATTTATTTATTTTGCGATTCGGTATTAATACAAATACGGTACAGGATGATTGAAGTGTTGAGCGATGCGCACAAAAATAGGTATTTTTTTAGAATATTTTTATGTCAAATGCCAAGAAAAAAATCCACGATTATTTTTGATAATTGATTGTTTCTCTATTCTAAAAACGAAGCTACCAAATGAATTTGTTTAAATTTTTTTATACATTTTTCTCCTTTTTATCAAAGCTCCCGGTTTATCGGCTCTCAATTTAAAATTCGCAGCAAAAAAAAAAGGAAAGAAACGCTTGGCTAGCTTTTCTCGCGCCAGCGGCGCTTCGAGGCGTCGTATCCAAATTCGCTCAATATTTAACAAAAAATAAAGTAGTGCGTCGCAGCATTTTTCCTCGCGCCCGACGGCCCGGTCGAGCCCCGTGCACCCAACTGCCGGCATTTTCCCGCGTGAGCGAGGCCTGCGCGGCGGTCCGGCTCTTCTCCTTCGGCGAGCCTGAATAATGCACGGCCCGGCGCTGAAATAAATATGACGGGAATTTTTTGACAAACAGCGAGCGCCTTCCTCGTGCATATTTCAACCCCCTCCGCGAGGGAAAAAAAATTCCGACCCCCACCACGAAAAACACGGGGAAACCCCGCCCCCAAGACTTTCCCTCCAAGTTGTGCAGACAAAAAAAAAAAAAACAAAAGGCCGACTGGTTTATTTATATAGATTCGGGAGAAAGACGAGGTTCGCGCGCGCCCAGGTGTTCCGGGGTCCGCTTTAATGGCGATATCAGCGGAGGCGCGGAATTAAGGGAGCCGACGGTGGCTTAGCCGACCTTAATTGAGCGTCGGGCCGATTTCTTTCGCCCCGGGGACACGGCGGAGGAGGGCTTATGGAAATTCAATTGCGGAGGAGCAAGGTACGCGACGATTTGCTCGCGGACTTAAGGTCCGTATTTGCGGAAGGCGGCGCTGTTCGGTTTTCGGATTTGCCCGGGCGTACAGCGGCTGCGCGTAAGACGGGTTTATTGTTGGCCGATACGGAGTGTGTCTTCTGGGGAATTATAAGCCCCGGACGCTCGGGTTTGATTTAGTGGTCGGCGCGAGCGAGAAAAGATGGTCCGGCGCTCGAGTTGTATTAGGCACAGGGGGGAGAAAAAAGTGTGGAAGTAATTTGAGATTCGAAATTGCGGATTTGAAGCCAGTGAGTAACGTAATTTCACAAATATTCCCGTCATCCCATTTTTCTGCCGTATGAAATATAGCACTGATAAAGGTATGAATAATTCAAGTTGCATTAGCGGAGTGACAATCAAATTAAAAAATCATAATAATTCACCACGAGGAAAAAGTTTTCCAATACCGCGGGTTCGCGAGCCTTTCAATTTGCGGTCAATTTGTTATACTCATTTTTCGCTTCTGTCCTTAGCTTGTAATTTTTTAATTTGACCCTTCGCTCAATTCACCTACTCGTACGCGACGGTATAAATACCGGTAAAATGCTGTTTGCAATTACTACCTCCTAGTTCCAAGAATAGTGGCTTTAAAAATGGTATAATTGAAGGACATTATTAACATTCAGCGATATTTCCATCCAGTTTCGGTCGAAACACTTGCGCCTCCATTTGCAGCGAGATGTATTGCTCGCGATATTCCGGAAATTCGGCTAGGAGGGATCAAAGCCAAGATTTTAGGAGTAGCGCCTGACCGAGGCAAGACTTCTCTTCCCGCGCCGCTCGCTCTCTCGGCCCAGACTGCGCATTTATATGCAAATGCAGAGGCGAGCGAACTGCTGAGCCGAGACTTTTGATCTCGCCCTCTGGCTCCAAAAAAGAGGAACGGAGATAGACAGGCCTGGCGAGTAAAAAAGTACCGCGCTAGGAATCATCGGATCTCAATTTTCGCCGGATTTTTTTTCGTATATAGAGCCCGAAAATTGGCCGCGGGCTTCAATTCGGCGCCGGTCCATCGAGAGTAGCAGGTGGCCCAGCCGGAATTAGAATTTATGTTTGGAATTTATCGCGGCGGTTAAACGGGGGAGGAGGGACGCGTCGCGTGTCGCGTCTCTATTTATCAGCGGATTAGTCGGCGGCTCGAGTGCCGCGCGAATGATTGATGTTTGAAAAGCGCGAGAGGCGCCCGCTCCTTCCGCGAAACAAAAGAAATTCCTTGCAAATTGCCGGGGTTGCCGGGGCGAGGTGAAGAGGAAAGCCGTAAAGCAAATATTGGCTTTAGTCTAGTAATTCCGCATTGTGTCCGAGTACACATGACAGTAATGTTTTCAAGGAAGGCAGGAAATCCCTGTGTACACTGTGCGAGAGCCTTCGGTGAATCGTGTAATTTTAACACGTTTCATATAGGTTTACTTTAAATAATTTACCCTTTGCTCACCTGGTGACAAGTTTACAGAATGCAAACCATTCGTAATTATTGCAAATTGCAGTTCCTTTGCTTTTATACCTATTCTAGTATTTCTTTTTCATTTTTTAAAAAATTTGTATTTCTCTTTATTATATACTACTCGTACTCCGCGCTACATACCTATTGACTTCTGAAACTTTTATGAACACAGGTCATAAAACTAACAAAAGAAACAACAAATCTGACACAGTAATCTGAACTAGAATGAAATCCATTCACAATCTGTTTTGAAAAGCTATGCGATGGATAAATCCGAACGATGATCATCTTTATACGTGATACTCCCATCAGCAATCAAGTCTTACATCTTCAATAAACACCGCGGAGCAAGCCGCGAAAGAACCGTCAGCGTCTCAAACGATTCCCATCCACTTCCCGGAAGATAAACGCGAAACCAACTCGCCTAAGTAATATTCCCGGACAAACACGGCCTCGAGGACTGCGGCGCTTCACACATGTAACGGGGTGTATAAATCCAGAGGGAGTCGCGAACTTAGTAGCGCGCCGCTCGGGCGTGGGCGGGAGGAGGCGGTGGGGCCGACGCGGAATCCCGATTAAATCGACTTAGGAGCGAACATCGTGCGGCGATGCTGCAGCAGACGCGGCGCGCGCGCCGCGCGCTTCTGGCGCTTTCAGTCCCGTAAGCCGTTGGCTTTGTTGTCGGCTGCGTATTGCCAATCAGCCAGCCGTGATCCCCGTCCGTTACGCTACGTTTGCTGCGTGTACATCGATTCTTTTTTTAGAAATGTTATGATTTTTGGTGGTTATCTTAAGTCGCAGGTTTAAATAATTTTATATGCGGATAACATATATTGTTATTTTGCTCTGAAATTTTCTTTATGGTACTTATAATTGTTAGTTTTAAGTTAATAGGTTATAAGTTATTGTTATATTATTTTTCAACTAGCCTATGTACAGGTAACCCTGTTTACCTCGATAGGAATTTACTTTGTAAATTCGCATAGGAAACTACTATGTAAATTTTAACTGGTTTCAATAAATAAATAAATAAACAAATAACATCTAATATCTCTGTTATTGTATACTTACAAAGGATTTAATTTTTTGTTTCAGGTACGTGATGGGATGCTTATCTCAAGGGACATCGTAAATATGTCAGGGTGGATAAGTACTTTTAATTCGTATCATACGATTGAAAAAAATAATTCAGAAATAAAATCTTCAAATAAAAAGAGAATAAAATAGTAATGTAAAATAAGTAAAATGTAAAGTGAGCAGTCAGGGTTTCGATAAAAAAGTCAGTCTAAAAAGAAGGTAAAAAACAGCGATACAGCCAACGGGGGATAACGAAGAGAAATGGAAATTCAACAAACTTTTCCGTCGCGCGCGACTCGCGAAATCCCCCGCAACAAATCGATTTGTTACCAAGTTAATTCATTTCTCATCAAAGGGATTTCCCGGGCTCTCGCGTCTCGCGACTACAAAAGTGCCCCTCTTTAAAAAAAAGAAAAGACTCCGCGAGTAAGCGGAGGAGGTAGAAAAAAAAATCACCCGCAAGCTGCGGCGACGTAATACAAAAACCCCGAAAGACAATGGGATTACGCTCGGGAGGCACAAGAAGCTCCCGGCCGATAAAGAAAAAAAAGGGTCCACCCCACGCGGATCGACTTCCTATTAAAAACATTAAATATTTCAATATGGAAAACTCCGGCGCGCCGGAGGTAGTAGCTGCGGGTCGCGAAAGCGGCTTACGACTTTAAGCTCGTCGTGATTGAACTATTTACCTCGGGAGCGGGAGAGAGAGTGGCGGCCTCTCGGCGCGTAAACCTAGCCTAATCCTCCCCCTCGGCTGCCGAATAACGTTTTCTTGTCTCCTTCGGAAATCGAGCGAAAACCGGTGACTAAGGCGGGAGGAGATGCTGTGGGAGAAAAAAAAGGATTGTATACCCGCCGTTTCCGTTAAAGATGTAAGACGCCTTTGAAAGATTTACGCGAGGCTCGTCTCCCTTTTTTTTCCCTCACCGCTACGGTTTAAGTACATTGTGGCGGACGCGCGTATTCGTCTTTATCGTAGCGTGCACGCGCGCGGTTTTCGCCGGTGGTTGATGTGCGCTTACACAGACTCGTGTTTAGAGGCGAGCTTCGACGGGATTCCGGCAGACGGTGACTGATGCTGCTGCGGCGACTTTTACGCTTTCTAATTCGAGAGGTTCTTCCGACTTCTCGTTTATCAATTGGCGAAACGTTTGTTTTTGTAATTGAGGAGATTGAGTGTAGCAAAAATCGTCTGCAAAGTAATTTTATTTTAATGAATTACTCCACTTCTTTTCTTTATTCAATCATAAATGTTAATAAGTAATCGAATCTGAAAAATAAACATTTATTTTGTAAAATGATTTTTAAATTTCACGATGTTTTTAATTTCATGATGTTTTTAATATTGTAAATCAGCATAAAATTAATCGTAATAGCATGAGTAAGCTTCTCAGTAGTAGCCGGTTTACATGTTACGCTTTGCTACAACTGGATCAATAAAAGGTAGATGTCACAATCATTTCCCTACAAATTAGCTTTTTAATGCATTAAAAAAGTGCATGGTACGCGTGTACATATCTATTTAAATATCAAATTTATTCTCCTCTTACATGAGCAAACGAGATACTGATCTGATACTTCCCAGCGTGGCTATGACGCGAAATTCCGGTCAGCATTTTGTACTCGCAAGGGAGAAAGGGCGTACAGGGGGAATAAGGCTCAACTGAACTTTGTTCGCAGAAGGAATTAATCGACGAATAAAAAAGACCGAAATCACCTCCTTCAAATTCTTAAATGATATTCACAAAATACTGTAAAAATGCTATTTATTAATTAAAATTTCTCTCGCATCTTAAATTATTTTACGTGTAAAAAGAAGTATTGCGAATCCTTTACAATGTAAAAACCTCGGAAAAAAGAAGAATACAGCTTTAAAAACTTGGCAATAAAAGTTGTAAGACTCGTGCGCTGGCTCGAGCCGACTCCACCTTCCAGCGCACAGCCCGATACTTATCAGCCGGTCGGCTCCAGCGTCGACATTCTCGATTATCCCGCAGATAGCCGCGTGGATCGGTCAGTTTTTGCGCGAAAACAGGGAGCGAGCGGGAGAGAGAGAGAGGCGGGTAGATAGATCGAGCTTTGCGGAACGAAGGGATGTGCGGCGCGATGACGTGGCTCTCGAGGGGTCGCTCCCAAAAGTCTCTCCTTACGTTCGGAGGGGGAATTATTTTTCCAGCGTGGAATATCTGTAAAGTCGGAGCGTATGCTTGTAAAGGCGGGGCGTGTTGCCAAAACAGAGCGTCGGTAAGATTTACTCGTAATCGGAGAAGATGAATCACTACGATACTTACTCTTCCCATCTGCCGTTCGCACCGAATTAAGAATCTCTTTTTTTTTACTTAATAACCAAGATCCTCGCAATTAAACCATTTCGTTTTCTCGGAGGTGAATGCGTGAGCCTCGGGGTCGTCCCTAACAAAGAACTCGGAACATCCCGCCGATTTCTCCATCCACGGAATAAAATGAATAAATTCCGGCGGCAGTAAAAATGTCCCTCTCATCCATATCAAGCAGTACCCTTGTAAACCTGATCGACGGGAGGATACGGTTTCGGGGGTGACCCCGGGTATTACCAGAAAAAACTTTCTTACGCGATCGCTCGCCGCTAATTCCGAAATACATTCGGCGTTCTCCTTTCCCCGCGTCCAACGATTTCGAGACATCGCTCGCGCGATGACTACTTTTTTCTTCCTCTACTCGTCAATACTTATTCATGTCCTCGTTTGCATGGAAATATCGAGGGAAGAGTTTCTCCATTGAAAATAAACTTGCTCATTTGCAGGATAACGCTCCGATTAAGCCTCTACTCTCATAAATTATTTATTTTGCAAAATCGAGGAAAATATTTGCTCTACCAGCGGAAATTCGCGCAGACAGCCGAACCGTAACCTCATCAGCTCGCACGCCCATAAAATTGGTCAACACTGCACACTTCGGTAAAATTGTCTCTCCCCGAGTCATCGCGCTTATTAATCCGGCCAAAAATAACTCCGATCAATCGAACTAAGGCTCGCCAGCGCGACAATAGCCCCGATGAATTACTACGGCGTAGGTAGCCCGTCGTGCGCAAGCGACGCGAATAAGCAAGCTCGCCGGAATATCTCCAAGTCCCCGACGCGAGGTGGGAGGGGGTGGGGCTGCGGGGATAGTCCGGCTCGCTCGCTTCCCTTTCCGTCTGGCTTCTCTCCTCGGCGGATATCGGTCGGCGCTCCAGCCTCCATTGTTCCGGGCCTGCGGAACAAGGCTCGCGAGCGATGCCGAGCCCGAGGCGGAATCCGGCGGGCTTTGAAGCCTCCACCCGGCCACCCCCTCGCCTCCCGCCGGCGGCGTCTGCGAGACGGGCCGCGCTCCGATGCACGCGATCGCACCACCGCGTGCGTGCGCCTATTGTTCGGCCGCAGGTGGCCCCGGCTCGCTTATCTTTTCGCGCACTTTCGGGGCCCTTTCTTTTTGCGCCCGCGAACTCGCGTAATTGTTAATCTTCACGCGCGGCCGCGTTTTCACGCTCCGACTGGCGCGAAGGGGTTCGCCCGGGCCCCTCGCCGAATGCTAATAGTTCCGCTGAAATACGAGCGTTGTTGTATCGGGGATTCTTCCGCGATGGGGCCGGGATAAAGGATGATGTATTCCGGGGCTGCGTCGCGGGCTTTTGTCCGCGCCGCAACTTTGCCGTCCTCCGTATCAATCCCGACGGCCGATTTAACCGAGCGTCCGCCTCGATTATGGAATCCGCGTTAATCCGGACGAATTCGGTATCGATCGGGTGGCGGGCGGGGGGAGGGCGCGGAATTTCGCGCGACCGACCGGCGCTCCTCGAACGTAAACGCGCGCGCCCCGATAATTACGCAAAGTAGAATTTGAAAGGCATCCGGCCGTCAAAGAGAGCAACCGCCGGAGGAGAGGCGCGAGCGATTCGCTGTTTTTCGCGAGGGAAAAGGAGCCCGGCGATTGTTTCGCCCGACGGGCCTTTGTGAGCGCGCCCCGGCCCCTTTGGCTGGCCGTTCGAGCGCGCCTCTAATGAAATATCCACGTGCTCCTCGGCCTTTAATGATTATTGCCGAATTGGATGAATCGAGAGCGACTTTGCGGGGGGGATGAGCGCGCGCCGCTCGAACGAGCGATTCCGTTCATTAATCTTTTTTTTAAGGGAGTGGCGTTGTTGCCGGGCCGTGGACGAGCGGAACGACGGGAATTTCTCTGATATTCGTCGGATTAAATTTTATTGCGACCGCTCGACCCTCTTACTATGCGATTCTCCCACTTTCTTGACTTTTCTTATTCGATGAATGTGTTATGTGTGATTTATTGTCATTTATTTCGATTTTATTTTGCGCTGCACGTGCCGAATAAAAAATATCTCGTGGCTTTAAATAAAATCAGCTTAATAATTTGTCACATTGTTAATGTTATTCTTTCTACAATGAGAGAAAATTCCAGTAAAAATTACTATCCTGTGCAGAAAAGTGGCCACAGACTGTCATGTAGTGGAAAAATTACCACCCTGTATTGTAAATTTTGCTAAAAAATATACATTTTACTAGAATTATGGTAAAATTTCCAATAATTATAGTAAAATTTACAATACAGTATGGTAATTTTTCCA
>JAXIUT010008707.1:2243-12628 GCA_035586675.1 Eurytoma californica
GTTGAATGCTATTATGACTAATATAGTCTTGCACTAATTGGCGCCTTACTTTGGGTGTGCCAGCTTTGCCCCCGTCTTGCTCCTCAACACTTGCAATTGTTTACATCGTCTTCATAATTGATCTAAATGTACCTAGTCTTCTTTGAGGTCTAATTTGGCTCGTCTTATTTTGAAATCAAGTTCGTTCCCTTGGGCTTAATTTATCTACGTCCTTCTGCTGTCTAAAATGTCTAAGTTATTTATAAACAAAAGATTGTGTTTAAACACTGTTCAGAATTCCCTTAATATAGTTACAAAACAAAGGCCAACTGTTTACGCATTACACTTAATATCAGTCAAGTATAGCCTTGATTGCTAAGCGTGATTACTGTACACGTATAATGCAGTAGCAAATTTCCACCAGAAGCAAGGAACATCAATTTATTAGCATATAAATATCTGCAAACTCGCATTAGCTGTTGAATGTTGAATTATTATTACTATGCGACTGGGCTAAAAGGGGATCCAGACGAATAATCCGCACTTTTTACAATTATTACCCGTGAATCAATTAAAATTTAAGGGAAACCGCTTGTGAGGTTATCTTCGCCTTGAATTTCCTTTAAAATAATTAGGAAATTCGGTCAAGAATGTAATATCCATATTAAGGTTTGATAAAAAAAAAATCCGAGAGAAAAAAAAAACGAAACCGCTGTTACCGCCTTCATTTAATTAAAGCTGGTAAAAGTAATTTTCGATTCATTTCTGAGTGAAGCTCCTTTTAATTTTATCTAAGGTAGCTGTGCTCCTGCCCGTACATGCAGATGAATATATAAGTGTATAAGAGTAACCAGTATTTAATTAAAATTTCCTTGAGAATTGAACTAAAGATAAAACTTGTTCAACTATTCATAAATTAAGTGAACACTAACGATACTTCAAGAATTAATAGTCGCATTTTGTTGAACAAGAGCTTTTAACAAAAATTTTCTTTCAAAGTATTTATAAGGTTAATTATTATAATTGGCATACTTAAATGTCAATACCTATCATCGGCAAGTCACTATTAAATGATGCTAATGAATTTTTTATCAAACAGTTAAATATTAGCATAAAATAAAGTATAGAACTGAAATAGAAATTTTAATACAAATAATTTCCAAGCGAGATATCCGCAAAACGTGCCCGCATTTAAGTGAGTCTCTATTACTTTCCCTATTTCTGTTTCTTCAGCTTCGCTTAAGAGAAGCTTCTCGAGCTTGAGGGAGAGAGAAAAAAAGAGGCAGATCGAAGCGAAGCTAGCTCGTGGCGGACAAGCGCTACTTCCGCCGAATGTAGCTTTTTCCGCGAGCGGGAACTAGCAAATCCGGTCACGAAGGGTCATTAACCCCGGGTACGATCCTTCTTTAGGGTCATGACTTCTGCCTCCCGTCGCTCGCGCCGATGTCAAAGGATTAAGGTCACCGAATACCAATAAACCGGCGGAAGGCGAACTCTCTTAGCGATAGCGGGGTATACACTCCGGCCGCGCGATCATCGGCATCTTTTTTTTTCTCTCGCTTTTTCTTCCGCGACTGAGTCAATTCAATTCGACATAAGTGCAGTCCCAGTGGCAGCTCGATATTTCAGCAGTGTTCTTAAACGACACAGAGATTTTATATGAGATTTCTCTCCTCCTCCACTCTTTTTTTTTTTTTTTTCTTCATCTCCGAAGCATTTGCCTTGCGCTCTATACAATTCCGGAGAAAATAACGCAACGAGGCGCGCGCGTTCGTGTGATCTACGGGTTCCGGGTGGGGGGCGGAATTCTCGAGCGCTGCCGGGGACCCGTCGAAAATCTATTTGACTCGCAGTTGTCTCGACGTCCGAAAAAGGAGAGAAAATCCCGTTTTCATCGGGCGCTGCTGCACTCCGCGGGCGCCTCGCGGAATTAATATCGCCTGACGCGCGGGCAATTCGACGCCTCTGTCTTTCCCCGCTGCTGTTTACTTCTTATTTCGCCGGGCGAGAGTCCAATTGAATTCTCGACGTCGAGATAAAACTGTAAATGTTTAAAAGTTCCCGGTTTCGGCTCAAACTTCCCCGCCCATTACTCCAAAGGCAGCCGAATAAGGCAGTAGTAGAATTTTCCTTCGAATCGAGCCCCGGGCCAATAATCTCCGACGGCCAAACAAGTTAATTCGATTATAGCGAGCTTGACGAGTCTTTCGGGAAATCCGACGGGAAGGAAGACGTACGTGTATCGGCGAAGAAAGATAACGCCAGGTAGGGGGGGATGGAAGAAGCCCGTATAAGAAGAAAAGCGCTAAAAGTGCACGCTTAAAGTAGGGACCCCAAATAACGACGGAGGAGAGGGTGGGTCTTGCGCGGCTCTTACCTGATAATCCTCTCGTTTATATTACTTTACCGGTATTCCTCCATCCAGCCGACAACGTCGGACCCGCGCTTCTTTCTCTTCTCCTTTCGAGAGACTTTCACGCATTTTCTTCCGAAAATGGCACCGTAATGCGAGACACTTTGTGCTCCCTTATCGCGGCCCCTTTTTAAATTTCCAGGAGTTAACGGTGGACGTACGCCTGCCCACGCCGCGCGCGCCTGTCTTCGTGCAGGGATTGCATGAAAAAGAGCTAAGAGATAATCGCCTCGTTACCTTAAGTCACAAGCTTAAAGCATCTTAAGGGGAAAAACGTGAAAGTTAGCCTTTTACGGTCCGAGTAATGTCACTTATAGCCCTCGGGATTTCTTTTTATTTATCCTAGTTATTTTACGCGATTTTTATGCGCTACCGCAACTTGATTGCGTTGAAATTTGCGTCGCGAGATTTTTTTCGTCCCTCGAAAGTTTGAATTCAAATCAGTCGATGTGGTAGGAGACTATTCGGCGGCTATACCTAAGTAGAAGGTTTAATTTTCACTTCACAAAGAAATAATTGAGCTTATTGAAGTTCCCATCAACTATCGGAGTAACTTTCCTAGTGGAAATTACTGCGCCAAATGAAACTCATCAGAAACAAGCTAGATTCTAACTAAGATGATTTCACGTAAGCTTAGAAATGGCTAAATTTCACCGAGATTTACTGAAGTAAAATAATTAGAAGGGATTCTAACAAAAAAATGCATGAGAACTGTTAGCTAAGAGTTAAATCCTATTATCTCGTACCGTCAGCCATAAAATGCTAAGTTGAGAATTGACTGTAGAGGAGTACCAGACCTGCGAACCACGAATTTCGCAGACATTTGTAGAAGGTCTTTTCGTACATATGAAAATAAATGAAGTTCCAACAACATTCAATATAATTATTTAATTTGAAAGTACAGCATTGTAATTTTAATCAATGTAATTGACAACAGCACTGTTTTAAATTTCCATAATTTATGCCTACATGACTCGGCCAACCAGTACGAAAAATTGAAAAGAAAATCTGCAAATTAAATTCTGGTATGTTAAGTAAATGCCAATTCAATCAGATCTTTCGAGAGAATCGATTATTTAAGTTGCGGATAAATTTGACAAGAATTGATTATTATTTTTAAATTAGCAGGGCTATTAATTTTTCTCTTAAACATCTTAGACTCGACAGATACATATTATTTAAGGACCGCCTTACATACTAAAATGTTATGATGCTGTAATGCTACATTGCTAACATATTGCTAAAAATGATCACTATTGTACTTGCCAGCTTTAAAACTATGGGCGTAGTCAGTATTCAAAATAAAGTACATCCCCTTATTTTCACAAGATCCACAATCTGGATTTCTAAACCTCTTCAGATGAATCCAACCTATTCTCAATCAGCGTCAATAACGCATGAATGATGAAACTCCATCCCCAAGAAGATCAATCTCAGAAAACAAATCCCCGAAGCGAACAGAAACAATAACTTCGCGCAGCGAAGACATAAACGCACAATGCAGAGCGCGAAGACGAGCGAAGCCTTTAAGCCATCCAGCTAGAAGTTCCCAGAAGCGTATCTTTTTCTCCCCTCCCCCATTCATCAATCCACTATCCCGCGTGCGTGAATGATCGCGCGCCGCCGGGAGGGAGGCTGAGAAGGCCCGCGCAGGTTGGGTTTAAATCCGAGAGGCACTCGCTAATGGACAGACGCACGCGCGCTAAATTACGCGCCGGGGCGAGGCGCGCGCGCGCAAGAAACTGCCGGCGGATGCTGCAGTCGCTTTGATCAGGTTCGACCCCGTTCATCCGATTTATCCGGCGCGGGGCGCCCTCCGCTCTAAAGAACTCTCTTTCTCTTGCGAGATCCGCGGCTTCTTTTTCCTTCCCGTTTCCCAACTCCTCCGTCCCACCTCCTGCGCCCCCCCTCGCGCACCCCCGACCTTTATCCTCGACTCTCGCTACTCAGCTTCTCTTTCATTCTGTCTGTGTCTGGGAACTTCGATAATCAGGAAACCTCTATTAAAAGTCCGCGAGAATGCTGCTTTGCTGGATTTATTTTTAAATCGCTTTCTATAAAGTTTATACGCTGCGCTGATCTTTTTTTCTTCCTTCGGTCTTTTTTAGAGGCTGTTAAGTGTTACCCCTAGAATAAGATATTCGGGTTTTTTTCCTTACTGCAAAGAGAATATTTTATTGGACGCTTCCAAGAAACAGTTTTTTTTTTTATTTAAAAGCTAATGCGAAATTTTAACTTAAGCGGAAGAGTACGAAGTTGGACTTTTAAGGATTTTATGTTTAAATTTAAAAAATAATAAATTAATTTCGTTGAATTTCAAATATAATTTTCAGCTATCGAACGAATCCATGAACACACTTGTACGCATCTATAAAATCAGTATTTATTAATCGATTGTGAGTGACATTTTGTGGAATCAAATTTAGGTAGCAGCATTTTTAAATATTTAATTATTTTCTTGAAATATAATTAAAAAGCCTGTTCTACATTTCCTGTGATAAGATATTGCTTGTAGGATAATCTTTATTAATTTTTATATCCCGATAAAACCAAAGAGAAAAAGCTTGAAATCTTTTTTCTGAGGTTTTCAACGATTTATTAAAAAAAATTATCTCAACGATTACTTTGAATGTTAACACCTAATTGCCTGCTCGAACTTTGTCTTCGTGTGTGCAGCAAAGAATTTTTTTTTAATAAACCGAAAATGAGAAAAGCTCCGAATGGGCCGTGAAGTTACTTACAGGCGAAAATTCATACGTGGCTGGCTGTAAAAACTCAAAGCGCGCCGAGCAAAAAGAGCCGTAGCAGCTCATTAAAATTAATTTGAAAATAATAGAAGCAAAGTTTTATGCCTTAATTAATTAGTGACCCCGTCTGACGTGTAGCGAATTTTTTTTACCCCTCGCCTTACCCACCCAGCAGCGCATAAGCCAGGACTTGTATAGTGCTCTTCTGTGTACGCGGTCATGTTGTTCGTTATATACCCTCTGCTTGTAAGTTCGGTAATGGGGTTTCGACAGTACGTGCTATTCTGCAACTGTAACAACGATGACCAGTACACTCTGATGAAATTTAATCAAGTTTCTTGTTCCGGTAGCTACTCCATTATTATTAATTACCTTGATTATATTTTGCAGGAACATATCACTGTCGGTTGCTTTAACGAAATGTTATCGTTAACCCACCTATTTCGAATGTACGAAATTTCCTACTTCCTTCCGTGCTACCCTAAAATTATTTTATAGCTAAAAGAGACTTAAACCGGCAAATTAAAGGTATACCTTTATGTGATCGTGCAAATTTGCTACATTCGCAAAATGAGAACATTTAGTTACTGAAAAATTGATGGTATCAAATCATTTTTTTTTTTAACACAGATTAAATACTGACGCACGTGAATTTTTTACTGTAGACTTGAATAAATACTGGTTCTGGCATTTGGATATCGATCGTAAATGAATGACAACCATTTAATTGCTGATAAAAATTTTAGAGCGTATAACATCATTTCGAACCTCTCCACATCCTCTAATCCCTAGCCATTTTTTCTCGCGTAAAGCAGTCTGAATATCCGATGGATCGAAATTATTTGCCAACGAGTCAATATTTCATCCGGCTCTTACCTTCACTTATTCAATTACATTCGGCAGTCGAAGTACTAATGGAAAAAATAAATCTATCCCCGTTAAACGAAATTTACGCAACGTTCGTCCAGCGACTACTTTAGCCGGTTAAAAGGTTGCTAAAAGTTTCAACAACGGGAGGCCCACTAAACGCTTGTAAAACAAAGTTAAACGCTGTTTATTCCCGGCGCGAAGTACATTTTTCCATCTGCTCCCCTCGTCGGATCAGCCCCACCTACCCATCGCGCGGGTTCTCGCCTGATCTATTAATCGCAACGTCGAATTATCGCGGCCAATCGGTCTAACGGCCAAAGGAGGAGGTCCGAGAGAGCTTTGCGGCTGACCTGGCAACTTCATCGCGCTTGATGAACGAGGAGTCCAGGTGCGCGCCTAATCCAGCCACTCGGTTCTCGCTCGGCGAATAAATGTATACCGACGGCTTCCTTAACCTGTTGGCACGGGACGATTGATAAATTTCGTTGATAAAGTCGCCTCCTCCGCCGCGCGCCAGTCCACCCCGGCTTCGAGTAATTGACCCGCCTCGGTGCGCTCGCCCCGGCGCTTTTTCACGGTGCATTAAGGCTACCCGTATAATGAGTTTCTGCGTAAATAATTCACCTTATCAGTTAATTTTCAAAGGAATCGCGAGTCACGAGTAATGTTATTATTTTTCATTAAAGCAGCGGGGGCGGCGGGAAGGTGAAGCGTTAATGACCCGGTATTATTCTCCCTCGGTGCTTTTCACGCGCTTTTGCTATCAGACGAGGCACATCAAATTAGATCAAACATAGTTATCGCTGTGTACGACATAGTTCGGGGAAATTTCGAGTGCTTTGTGAAAAGTTAACGAATTGCATTTATTGTGCCACCAAACTCGTGACGTTGAACGCTCGAGATTAAATTTGTCTATAGATAGATTAACAATGTAAAGTAGACACTTTGTGAAATGCCTTTTACTTTTGTAAAATATTGTTAAAAAAGAAAAAACTCCCCACTTTGTCAACTTGAACTAATTTTATAGTAATCAAATTTGTCAATACGATATAATACACTGCATTTAAACTCCAAATTCTTGGAATCTTCTTTGAACATACAGCTCTGGTATAGCAATCATTAGTTTCTGATTACTTGCTCGAAACTTAGGTTTGTTTGCCGAAAAGCACGGCTGGCATAGAAAGGTGATAGAGGAGTATGGAAAGTCTTATTTGCCAGTCGCATGAAACGTATTTAGCGTGAGCGCGATGTAGACTTAGGATAAACACAGGCTGAATCCGAACCACTGATCGGTATTCCAGGTACCTAATGCGTTGACTTAGCTG
This sequence comes from Eurytoma californica, assembly GCA_035586675.1. Classification (NCBI taxonomy): domain Eukaryota; kingdom Metazoa; phylum Arthropoda; class Insecta; order Hymenoptera; family Eurytomidae; genus Eurytoma; species Eurytoma californica. Next base: position 9,578 of record JAXIUT010008707.1, read on the forward strand.
ATCAATAGTCGCAAAGCGACTTCAGATACGCTTTTTCCTCGGAACGATAATTGTATTAGCAAAACATTCACGATTCATTGCCACGAAAAACGCGAAGAATTTCTTGATTTCTGCACGATTTTTGTAGACTATCTGGCCTTGAAAAGTTAATAACGTTAAAAAAAAATTCACTATTTTTTTGCAGAAATTACTACGTGCTCAGTAATTTTTAAATCAATAGTAAAAACTTATACGAATTTAGAAGGAAAATGTTGTCAACGTAGTGTGATCAATTTTACCACAAAATTTTCTCCGTGCGATTAGTCATTTTATACAACAGCAAGTACAACGTAAAATAATTTTGTTTTTATAAAATGAATCAGTTTTTGGTTACTACAAAAAATTAGTTGTAAAGCCCCAGTTGAACACTACGCGCAATATTACCCATCGGAGTCGCGCGCAGTCGGGTGCTTATCGTTATCACCTCCGATAGCCAACAGATGTGATAGCGCACGCTTCGGCTCCCCCCTCCCACGCCCTGAGGGCACCACCCCGCATCCCTTCGCTTTACCTCCTTATTTTTTCTCCGCAATAAAAAAAAAAAGGAACTGCAGGCGTCTCCTTTATCCGTCAGATTTTGTTTCCTGCGCGCGCGCGAATCGCTCGGCGAGGATGCGCATTTTCTCTCCTCTCGGCGTCGGTTAAAAATCTCTCCGGGGGGGAAGAAAAAGGGGGCAGCGCGACGCCGCCGAAAAGAAGAAAAATACGAAGAGAAAGGAGGGCGACACAAAGGTTTCTTTTTACTCGCTTATCGCCGCGGCGATTGGCGCACGAAAAAGCGACGAAAATCTGCTCGGCCTCCCCGGCGGGCTCCTGCCACTTTTTCCTTTTGACTTCTTCTTCCTTCACTTTGTAGCGGTGGGCGGGGGTGGAGGGAGGATTATTTCTCGTGTAAGTGCCCGTCTACCCGCGTGCACGTGCAGGCGCGCGTGCACACACCGGCCCCCGGGGCCGGCCTCTCGTGCGCGGCGAAAATCATCGCTCTATTTTTCCGCATGACCAAGTGTCACTTGTGCCGGCGTAACCCGCGGAAAAACGAATAACGCCCCACTTGTTTTTTACCCTTTGCTCCTCTCTCTCGAAATCTCCTTTGTCTCTCTTTTCGACGATGACGGAGTTGTCGGATTTTTTTCTCCATTACTCATCGGCGGTTAGTTTCGGAGAATAAATAACAAAAACAGTCTACGGCCGAGTGTACAATGGCTCAAATGCCAATTTGTCACGAATGGCAAATTCACTTAAATTTTATACGTGAATTTAATAACTAAAATATGAAATGTTTAATTACGTTGCGATCTGCTCTCTGGTTATGTTTTTAATGACAATAAAAATGAAAATATAATGCAATTTTAATTTTACTCTTATTGACAGTTAAATACATTTTTTGTTTCAGGTATGTCGATCGGTGGATTAAATTATTTTGAATTATTTTGCGTAAGTACAAATAATACAACAAAATATAGCCGTAAAGGTTATTATTACACTTTATCTTTATGCAGGATCATTAAAAAGTTACAGGCCGGGGTCATGAAGTGCTTTAAAGGGTGAAGTTAAGATTACCAAAAAATGCTTATTTTAGTACCCTAATAACTTTTATCAGATGCATTTTCATGAAAATTCTCTGTAACTGGAAACATCAGAAAATAGCCCACAATTTTTTTATGACATTTTCAAATGTGCAGGAGCAATTGTTACTGAACCGTAAAAACAATACCGCATTTATCATTTAAAATTTCACTAAATTCTTCATTCACCTTTAGTCCCACATGTATAGTTTTTCAAGTGCTTAAGTAGAACGAAACGCATCTCCTTACTGAGTTGTAAATAATAAGAATAATACATAATGAAAATTTTGTTCGTAAAGATAATTCGAGTCACTCAATCTTGTATACTAAAAATAGCGTTTCATTTTGAACCATATTTTTCAAACCAGTTAGTTTCCAGTTACGAAACTTACCTAATAAAAAACTTATCCTATAAGAGAGCAAATCGCAAATTTGGCCAAAACTGAGAATGATTCTTAAAGCGCAATTTCCCCCTTCGTCCAGTGAAAATTATCGCTTTTTACCCGCAAACGATAACTGCTAAAATGAAAAGTTTACTCCCCGCGCTATAAGCGGGAAGAGAGCGAAACGCGCGCGAGAGCCTAAAGTGACGATCGCGGGTCGGCGCGACACTCGGGTTAACTGCGCGAGGGGTGTATATACGCGGCGTTTACGCGGCGGCCATCAATGCGGCGGCGAAGATCGCAGCGGCTCAAAACTTCGGCCGGGTATACCGAGCGGCGCGGCCACAATGCCAAGCAGTTTATATTAAACCGCGCGTTCAGACAAGCAGGCGCTCGCTAAGGACGCTTGTTATTGCGCCGCGCGCCACCCCCGCCGCGCGATATATACACGCAGCGCGTGTACACCCCCCGCGCGAGTCGTTAGATCGATAACGAAGGCTCGGGCTCTCTCGCACGTATCGAAAATAACTATTTTCACGGGAAACTATTAACAGGCGGTCGGCGCGCAGCTCAGCCGGGCGCTTAACTCGAATAATTTCCTATACAACTTGCTCTTTCATGGAGCGCGCGCGCGCGCGCGGTGCTCGAAGCCAAAGCTCCCTTAACCGACGGGGAGAGCTCGGCTACACCGGCATTACCTAAATTACTCTTTTATTTTCCTTCTTGTTCCCGTTGTTTTTTTTTTTATGCCTTCTTTCTTCATTTTCTTCTGTCCTGCTTGACTTGTAATTATTTCCGCCCCTTTGCGTCGTTAGCCCTTTGAGTATCGTTTTCACGGAAACACCGCTTTTATTGCGATAATGATTTTCAAGAGGTGGATCGTGCACTTTTCGAGGTCGCGACGGAAATCCCGTTACGGTAAGCAAGAGAAAGAAAAGCAAATTTGCAATTTATCAGAAGAGGGGCGTAGTAATGAGGCATTTGGAAAAGTTTAAAAACAAAAGAGAAATAAAGTCATCTAGTAAGATTGATTTCATCTTTAAAAGAAAATTTACTGAAAAAAA
>JAXIUT010008707.1:12728-26080 GCA_035586675.1 Eurytoma californica
GTAAAATTTACAATAAAGTATGATAATTTTTCCACTACATGACAGTCTGTGGCCACGTTTCTACACAGGATAGTAATTTTTACTAGAATTTTTTCTCAATGTAGTCTTCGTAAGAGACGACGATACACACCTATACGAATAACGCAAATCTATTCATCAATAACTACCACCGGCACTCCGTGCTCCCCCTAAAATTTCATAAACAATTTCGCACACCAGTGACGTAGAACCGGCCGATGTACTACTCTCATCCCTCGCGCGCATTAGCCCGATCGCTCGCGAAATCACCGAGGTGCTCGATAATCCGCGCTGCGCACAATGAGCCGCGGATCGTTTTCCAAAGCCTGGCGGAGCGCGCCGAGATAGCGCGGCACCTCGCCTCGGGATAATTACCGTCATAGCGATGCCGGACGCTGATCGGCCGGCCATGTGTATACCCGCGTGCAGTACGTGTGTACCTGCAGCGCCGCGTCGGTCAACATTTGCGCACGCCCCGGCGATTCGAGTGGCCCAAGAGTGCACTAGCGCGGCCTCGCGCCGCTGCACTTCGCCTCGTCCTGCGCACTTGGCCCCCCCGCCGGCACAAAGGCTCGCCCCGCGAGTGGCCCAGATCCCGCCGAGGAGCGGCCAATCGACGCGCGCACCTGCGCGACGCACCCGCTGCACTTATCCCCCCCCTCCTCGCGCCGATCCTGCGTGCGTTTCATTGACCTGCTGGTGTCGATTTCCTTTTTCCGTGGAGAGCCTGGCTGCAGGGAGGGAAGTGCTGCAGAAAGTTGCCGGGATTTTCTAGTCGCTGATAAAAAATTAGTAGTTTCTAGTGTTTCTTGGAAACTACGAAGGAGATTAGTTTTAAAACAGTGTTTAGTTGAAACTTTTATTTTTCAGTGTAGCTTATTTCGCACAGTAGAAGTTATAGTAAACGATTTTATGAGGACGCAGAATGTAACGTTTCTGTACGGTTAAAATCTACTATACTTGATTACATTTTACCGTAACAAATAAGTTTCTAGTACTATTATCGCCTGTATAAACAGTTACTAATAAAATAATGATTACAATTAAATGTCCATTATATTCAGGTATATGTACTAGGAATACTAAGATGTATAGTAAAATTAACATTTAACTTGTTTTAGTGTGCATGGGTTGTCGTGTAGGCATTGGTTTGGGCTGGTAATTGTAGTTGGGGGGGGATCGCGTGCTAATGGACTGGCTGGGTTTGGTTGCCGTAGGTGAGGAGGACGAGTTGCGCTGCGAAAACATCGTCGACATTTATTGGATCAGTCAAATTTTGAGGCAACTTTTAATGGCTGCGGCTAACGGTCGATGGCTGAACTAGACTGCTAACTCTGTTAAAACCCCGGGCCATCGAACTTTCTTACCGGGATATTTAATGTACACTGCGGGAATGTCTATTAATGACGGTTTAGTGTTTCGAATGAGTTTGGAGGAAACAATTTACTGTACGGCGAGCGACTAATGCGAAGGCGAAATATTGAATTAAACTAAATATTCGAGTATACTGGAATTAATAATTTGGATAATTTTAATTTATTTGCGAAAAAGAAAGACGAAATGAACGTGATATTCCCTCTGAAGTTGAATAAGTGAACAGTCACTTATTATAAGTCAAAAGTCTTCCACGTTGGAAGATATTTAACGTTAAATAAGTGACTCTTCACTTATTTAAGTGAAATTTCACTTATTCAACTGTAGAGTTTAAAATTATCATTCAACATTCAATTTGACCTTATTTCATTTAAATTATGCCTCGCGTTTCTTGATGCATTATTAATGCAATACATTATATTATAATTAAATGAAAATGTAAAAAATAATTCTTTCGATTCAAGTTTTCAAGCACTATATTTAATACTTAATTTAATAATTGAAAAAAATTGAAATAGTTAATTAAATGACGAATAATTTTAAAATAGTATCTAATAGAGTGTTACACCTAATAGTACAAACTAAAATTAATCAAGTATGCTGAAATAGAATTCCCGATTTTTCACGCACAAAGCAAGCCTCTGTGACGTACAAAACAGCAGCACTGCTATGGCCTAAGTTTAAGACGTCTGTGTAATCATAGCTAAGTGATAACAGTGGATTGAGATAGATTGGGTACTTAACTGAACTGCAGGCAGTTGTTTAGTGGAACGTCGATAGTGCTTGCGGTAACGAAGTAATTTGACAAGTCGTAACCTGGAACTGCACACCAAATACTTTTCAAACAACTATTACTGTACAAAATAATATAAAATAACTAAACCCAAAGTAGTAAACTATTTGTTAAAAATAATAAAATATGAGTAAAATATTCAGTTTCCTCGTTTCTGTTGCTCATTCCAAAACAATTTGCCAGGAAATAATTAATCCGCCAGTCGTATGCGTTACAGAACTTTTGTGTACACGCCGTGGAAGATAAGCGAATCTCTAATTTAAACTACGAGTCGGGTTAGTTTCTTTTTCACTCATTAAATATGTTATCCGGTTTCACGACGAGACGAGTCTCGGCGGCTATCAGATAAAGGGACTGCAGCGAATCCCACCTCCAGATTGGTGTCTAGTTTCCCCAGACGTACCGTTTCGGCGCCCCGGTTCTCTTTACTGATGCATCCAGCCTGCGAACCTCAAACTGGCGATGTGCTTAAGGCTAGAGTCCGGTACACCATAATATTCGCCGCTTCTGCTGTATTTTTTTTTGTTGTTTTTTTGTTTTTATCGCGGATAATTAATATTTCGTAATTTATGTCTTTTTGAGTCCACTTGTCTTTGTACATTTTCGTCTCCGCTCTATTTGCTCGCTTCTGGCAGGCAGCCATCATTAGCACCTCTCCGTTTTGTCCTTTGTTCTTATTCCCCCCCTCGCTCTCTCCATCTTTCGCTGGAAGCAACGGGAAATTAATTATTCAGAGTGACTAACCGTTCACTGCGTCTGATAATTAACATTTCGCCAAGTCAGCGTTACACTTACGCGGGAGGTTTCAATTGAGCTCGTGCATAAAACTTTTTTTTTTCGCGCCACCGATGCTCGCAACATCAATCTAATACTTTCTGCATTCAAATTTAGCGCGGGACCCTTTTACTGCGACGCTTAATTAATGCGCTAAGTAGGTAAAAATCAGTTTAATCACAGAGCAACAATAGTATCAAATGTCTTCAATGCATCTCCCGTTTTAATGGGTGGCCTCTATTATTACGTCAAGTTTTAATGCCCACCCTTATAACGGTAAATACAGAGCCTGTTTTTGCTAATACTGCATAAAGAAAAGACAAGCGCGCCAAACTTCTCTGCATTCATTTACTTGGGAGTTATCAAGTGGCACTTTGCGAACTAAGGTCTTCTCATTATTCATTGGTGAAATTGTTGTGTTACATAAAGGAAACGCTACGAGTTTAATTGAATAAGCCAAAGTATTCAATCCATTTTTATTGTTAATTCTGTCATTCTAAAATAACTACTTTCTTCAATATTACTTGTTCAATGCTACTTTGGCTAGTTGAAATTTTGAGATCTCGAAGGAGAATTTAATATAATAAGCATTTCCATAATTACACGTATATATGAAACTATCTCTAAAATTTCTTATCTACTTTACTTAAGTTTCCAACTGTAATCCCTCATTTTATCTTAAACCTTATAGGTCTGTGTGTGCACCGAATTTAAATAGCGGATAATTTCCCAAAAGAAAATGTCGAAACAATCTGATTTCAAGCTTAAAAAAGAAAGTATTTTACCAGAGATATGTAAAAGTCCCAAATTAATTAACAACTCGTCTATAAGATACTCCTTTCGAATTCAATTAATTATTGAATAAAACAAAGGCCCAAAAACGTCTCCATTAAAACGCCGTCTTTTTTCTTGCAGGCGACGTTTTATCGCTGCGGCGCGAATAAGTATTGGCCCGGAGCCTTCCCCCGGCAATGCGGGATTACGCGCGCCGGGTACGGTCTGAGGATTTTCGCAGCGGAACTTGGAGTCGCGCCGTGTACGCGCGACTCGGAATATAGCGCGCCGCGCGGGAATCCGCCGCGCACACTTTGAAAATAGTTCGACTACTAATCATGCCCATCATCAAGAATTTCCGCCTTGGAATCTGAGCCAAGGCGAGCGCCACTTCGCCGGCGCGCACACCGAAACTTTAGCCCCCGGCGAGGCCTGCGCCGCCCCTCGGGGATTCGAAAATGAACCGTACGACGGCGCGGGGCGCCCGCCAACTTTCCATTTTCGCGATGTTTTATTTTTTTTTTTTTTTTTTTGCTTTTATTTTTTAAATCTCGAGTGCCTACCCTCCCGCTGCGTTCTTTACTGCCAGCTCGCCTCGAGCCGTTCTTCTGGTGTTTTTCGTTCTCCTCCGCGATACCAGTGCCTTATTTTTTTTGTTTTTTATTTTTTTTTTTTTTTTGTTTCCGTGTGCTAGTGGGTTACTTCTTTTATTTTTACGTTTGTTAGAAATTCTTGTACGTTGCAACTACTCTAGAATAGAAGAGAAAGAAATCTTAATTTTGTTATTTACACGATGATGGTAGGATTTAAAGTCTCTTTTTAATTTTTAATTTTAAATGCTAATTAAATATTTTTAAATGTGATTTTAAAATTTTTTGTATTAAGTATTATGCATTAGTTCATATACGTTGTCTCATAAAATAATTTTTTAGTTATTCTTTGCAGCAATATTGGCTTCATTTCGTATTATTAATTTTGAATTCGGCACATTCGGTACATACAACAAAAGGAAAATTTATGAATTATCGAATAGTCATACATTTTCGTTAAAAATGTGGATACAAAAACGACCAAATTAAAATTTAATCAAACCAGTTATTGCAGACGTTAGTCAAGTGACAATATTAATATCACTTAAACCAGTGATCATTTTTAATTAATAAATTGTAGTCTCAGTATAATGACATAGTAATGACACAAAAAAGTGAAGTGTAAAAATAGTACATTCACTAGACTGCATCAAAATCCACATTTACTAGAAGCTTATTAACATTTAACGAATAATTCCTTAATAATTGTTACGTTTAAACGTATAATCCTTCTTCTTACATTTTTTAAAGTTTTTCCAGTGTACTTTAAAAATCCACAATTACCAATATATTTTTTTTAAAAATAAATAGCATGTCGAATCACAGATTTACTCCTAAAAGTAACGACTCATGAGGTCGTTAACCCTGAAATCGAACTCGCGGGACCGATGTAAAATAAAAAAAAACATACGCCCCCCGCGCTCCGGTTCAAATAAACGTAGCCGGAGCCAAAAAGCATTTACAAGACTGAGCCGTGGCCGGGTGGCACTGCGGAATTGTCGCGTCGACGCGAACAGTAAATATTTCGCGCGGCTCGCCTCTTCCCGTGTTATCAAGCGGAACGCGACTGGGCGTGACGAAAAAAAATTCACACACACACACGCGCGCCACCGAAAAGCTGAACAAAGGATTTTCGACGCCGCGGGGCGTGCGGAAAAGCCGGACAAGGATATCCCGTTACCGGGCCGCGGCGGCGTATAACGAACCGCGCGTCGCGTGTCGTCCCATCTTGCCCTCGCGCCAACTTTTAAAACCGACTGTTCTACGCCCGGCCGCGATTTATGCCCGGGGGTGACTATCGGGTGCGACTACCCCGCCACCGAAGCCATCCGATAAGAGCCGGTTGGCTTTTTTTTATGCGCGCAGTCACTCCGCGCCGCCTCTTTTTTTTCTTCCTTAATTAAACACTTCATCGAGTTGATATTTATTGTCGGACTTTAGCGGGCGCGCGCGCGAGCCCAAATTGATTTTATCTAGTGCGCTCGTACGGCCGCGAACGGCTTCGTACGCCGGCGGAATGGTTAATGAGGCTCCGCAATCAGGAAAGGCATGAATTCTAAATTTTCACGTTGCGCGGCATGGTGTTCGTTCATTTTAATAGTAATAAGCCTAAAGCCTAAGTACGTTGGATAGGCTGGAATGTAAACACTCGTTTCTTCTTTTGTACGACGTCGACTTTTTTTAAAACTTTTTGTAAAAACAATTTTGAAAAATTTACGTATGTTAATGTATACAAATATATTTATAACCCTTAAATTTTTGCAATAAAAAAAGCTAATAAAAATATGAAAACATTTTCAAACGTGACCTTTACTGATTGTCTCGTGAAATATTGATTTTTCTACTTATTTTACTAAACGTCACCCTTATTTTTTTTCTATTTTCTCTTGATCTATATCTGTCTTTTACGTATATCCGTTGGCATTTTTCACTTCCATGTACTACAATGAATGTTGATTTGTAAGTATTGTTTAATAATAAACATAACAGATTTAATCTTGACGCATTCACAGTAGGCGGATAAAATAAACAGTTTACCTGATAAGATTTTTTTCACAACACTCAGAATTAAGATTGTTAACATACTACGCCATTTACAAATGTATATTTCGCTCTCATTCATTTGTACCAGCAAAAGAAAACAGAGTCACTTAACGTCCCCTTTGACTTCGTTCTTCCTTGAAAAAAAAAAAAAAAATTAACAAACTTGAAACAAGCGGAATAAGGCGGGAAAAAAGTTTCCTCGCAGCGCGAATTTACAAGCGCGCAAGGCAAATTCAGAACTGAACGAGCTTGCGCGCCGGCAGCTTTGGACTAGAGCGCGGAATGTCGGAATTGCGCGAAATGAGAGGAGTCGGCGCAAAAAGGAGGTACACGCTGAAGGAGGCAGAAAATGTACGAAAACCCCACCCCTCGGAACACGGACCGAAGTGGGACTTTTTAATTTTGCACGGGGAAAGAGTGACGCAAACTTCGGCCGGCGAAGTAAGACGCGCGAGCGTGTAGCTCGATGGGGAGGGGGTGGGGAGAGAGAGAGAGAGGGAGAGGAAAAAAAGGAACGATCTCGCTCAAATTAGTTATGTTTCTTCGTAATTCGTTTCGCGGCCGCGCGCACTCGTAAAACAGGCCGGGAGAAATTAAATTTGCCCCGGCCTCGCAGGCGATTTCCACGGGGCGAAATTCGAGCGAGAATCTTTTGTATTTGAATAACTGCGCGGGAAAAAGTTGCTTTGAGTCTTTGCCGAGCGGCTAAATTGCATTTTCGGTAGTTAATAATTTCTGTCTTTGTGCGGAGGGGATCGTGCGCCAAATTTAATTCGCAACGCTCCGTCTAACGAATGCTAATTGCTTAAAAGTAATAAAAAGTAATCCGCAAATAAATATTTATTTAATTTATTTGTATGATTAAATTAAAAATATTCGTGGTTCGGTTTTAAATTTCGAAAATGTTATATTGAGTTTATTGCGGCAGAAATTTTGCGCTGTTCACAGAGCCGTACGTTTCGGATAATAAAATAAAGTAAATACGTACAAACTTTTTTATTTGTGTAATATCAAAATGTGCAGTTCATAAATTTTTTTACGACATTACGACACCACGATAAGTTATTTTAAACAGAAATAAAAACTCTTGATGTTCAAAAATATGGGGCCATATAAGTGTAGTATTTAATGCTCGATAATAAGACACTTATGTTTAAATGCATAAATTCATGGAAAACAAAGGTTATTAGTCGGTTCCCAGACATAAAATTTCTGTTTCAGCTGCTGATCGTTATTATACGTAACAAATTTCATGTCTTGTTGGTATTTCAGTACAACATTAAAATTCCACATTATTTGAAACACCACACTTTTGCTCTTTCTGCATGTTTCACTAAATACACCGTAAATATTGAACTAACAACATTCTCAATTCTAATTGAACATCTACACTTCAGTGAATGAATAACGATGATTTTCATTTTTTAACACAAAAGTCATTTTGAAGAGCAACTGCAATAAGTACGCTGTTATATTGATTTGTATAGGAGCGAAATAACGTGCGATTGTCTTTCCGTTTCCGTGGTTTCGGTGCGCGCACAGTCGCGTAAATTCCTAATGAACAAAGTTTCACTTGTCTTCTCGTCTACACTGAGTAAAGATTGACGCACGCGCCATGTATATGAAATAACACTGGCATATGTGTCGCTGCTTTGTTTACTTTTATTACGGTCATAGCATTCGTTAACTTATACGCACTGCTGAAATGTATATCGGCTTTTTTGTTCATGCAAATCCAAAAGAACAGGATTTTAAAAAAGATGAAAATCAAATGTCAATTTAAAAACAAAATAAAAGAACAATAAAAGGAAAATTGAAATACAGGACTTTTTTTGTTCTCTGTATTTTTTTGTACACACGGTCACCGTTGACAATAGAAGTTTGAAATTTCATGTAAATTAGTTGACAATTCTTATTACTATACAGTGATAAAAAAAATGAAATTTGACAATATTGTTGCTTAGCTTTAATTGAGCTATAGATTAAACTTAAAGCTGTTTTATTAATTTATAATTTAAAGTTTAATGTTACTTAAAATACATTATTTTTGGTTAATAAATGAGTATCTTAATTTATATAGTATATAATACTTTTCAATTATATCATGCGCAGATACTACCGCAATCATTGTCACGGGTAAAAATTGGAAAGAAATAGAGTTCAAAATCAATCAATATCTCAGAATAATTGCAATTTGGTTAGCACTTAATAAATTATCATTAAACACAGACAAGACAGTACACATGGAATTTGGAAATTACTACAATAGTACCCCCAAAAATATGAATATTCACATTCATAACAAGGCAATAATTAGAGTAGATAACACTAAATATCTGGGAATAGACTTTGACAGCATACTAGACTATGGGACATACATACTAGAAATATATATAACAAGAAAAAATACCTTATCTTTGTTTTTTACAAATTATCTAAAATCATGCCTATGCACGCTCTATATATGTTATACTATTCCCTCTTCCATAGTGTCATTTCATATGGCATTCTCGCATTGAGAGGAGCATACAAAGGAGATTACTAAAAATAATTAACAAAAATAACTTCATACAACAAAAATATCCACTCAACATCCAACAAACTTTTGAATTCGAAGCAATTATACATCGCTACAGCAATATGAAGCAAAAATTCACAGAAAAAAACAAAATAACAAGACATAAAAGCCTATTAATTCCAAAAAGATACAAAACCATAAGCATTAAAATAGTTATATAAGAGCCGTAATGCTATATAACAAACTACCAACTGAACAAACAAACTGAAAACTTTAACGAGCAAAACCACCACAAAACGAAAAATTAAAGAATGGATAAAAAGAAACTAGTGAACTATAAAACTAAAAATATGAATGATAAAATAAACTGTCTACAAATTAAACAAGTAATAAACTCTACATACTTTGAAAAAGAACCAAACAACACCACAATACTATCACAACGCAACAAAATCAGTTTTAATACATATTCTACATTGGAAGAACGATTTTAGACATAAAACATACGTTTGTGCACATGGATTATGCCAATTACATAACAATAGATCACACATTTGAATATCCAACTATAACTGGAACAAAATGCTAACTCTCTCCACCAATATCAACCAAATAATTAGTCTTGCCAATAACATAGTTAGTACAATAGCAATAAAAAAACAAGAAAATAATCCGCCACCAAGTAAATAAAACCAATAAATAAAAGACAGATGTGTATTCTGTAATAATCCCAAACTTACTGGTATTATACATATACACTTTGTTAAAGCAAGAAAAGAGGAAACAAGAAATATCGAAAAAAATAAACCAATTGAAACCGTCTTCACAACAATTGATTTTCGAAAGAAAATGCAATGAAAATTACAACAAGCAGGGAAACAAATCCACCAGGAAAAAGAATAGAATCAAATACATGTCATCGAATGTCTTATGGAGACATCAACTATCTCGGAAACAACAAAGCCCTACTTTATTTCTATAGAGGAATAAGAGGAACACAAGCATTCACCAATTCCATGTACTCATTACAACATCATCCTAAACATAAAGATATGATAGTTGTCGACGACATAGTATTCACAGCTACTTGTCAATGTGACTCTGTCCGTTAACACCGAGAAATGTTTCCACACTACAGAGTCACATGTGCAGTCGGATTAACATGTCCAGCGAGACTTTAACAATTTTGAACGAGAAATCTACAAAAGAAGCAGAAACGCATCGACAGAAATGTTTACAACAGCAAGATCAATACTATCAAGGATATTGGAGATGAAGATAAAAGCATAACCAATCTAAACATGCAAATTGCGGTTTCTAATTTGACCTAGTAACATCTGTTACTAAGGTACAAGTACAGAAGCCAGCAAGATGCACGTTTCCTTAGTTTTAAGTTTGTAAGTTTTTTTTATTAATTTTTTATTTTTGTATAGAGCCAGACCAGCGCACAGGAAATTTCTCCTCTGCTGGATTACTTTTGTAATGTAAATTATGTGCAATAATTCTTATAATTTTGTATATCGTTACTCTGGTTAAATAAATAAATAAATATATTTTTAATCTTAATTTACTTTAAGCAACCGAATTCATTAAATTTAAAATACAAGCCTTGTTGAAAAGTGCATTAAAATATTTTTCTTTTTTTAACAGTGTGCGTTTGCATTACAGATAACGAGCTGCTGCTGATTTCTTTAATTCCAAAAGCTTGTTATTGTGATTCATACGGCGATATTTTTACGTCATGCATTTACAGCGAATGCGTTCGCATCAAAATGCACATTCTTCACGAGCTTTACTTCAATTACAGCTAAGGCGTTACATTTCAAACTTTTTAAAAAAGAAAATTTCCTCGCAATGTTAACAAAAAAAAAATCCATCTCAAATACTTTTTTTCACATTTAAGTCTCATTGAAACTTTAAGTATGCGAAGATCTTTTGAAAGAACAGAGTACCCTCATTAGACCCGCGCACTATGCCCCCGCCGACTCCGCTGCCGCTGTATGCCTTGTATTAATTATGTACGTCGTGAATTGAGATTTAATGAACGCGCTCGCGTAAAAAAGTCACGTATCTTTCATTACGGTGATTATCGTAGCGGCCGACGCATCGAACGCCCGGCCGGATAATCCTCTCAGCCGCGCGGCGCAAAAATTGCCCGAAAAAGTTGCGACGAACAAAACGAGCCGGCCTAAAAGATTTCACCCCCGGCGCGTCCTCCTCGGCGGGAATTCCGGGCGAGTTTAGCGGCGGCATCGGATGAAAAATAAAAAGGGGGGCGTATCTTATACCCTAAGCAGACTCATATTTTATCCAAGTTCCGCCGGGGTCGCGCAGCCGCTCGGCTCGTGTGCGCGTGAAACTTTCAGACCCGAGTCCCGTCCAATGCTCCGCTGCATTTACTCAGCTGTCGCGTGCGCGCGAGCTCCTCCCTCCCTTCGGCTTCTTCGTCCTCCGCCCGCCGCCTTCATTCTCTCGCTATTCTATTCATTATCCTGCTTGTGCTATTTTTTTCTCCTCTCTCTCTCCTTTTTTTTTTTGTACCTTCTTCGCCGAAAAGCCGCGCGGCATTCGCGAGGCCCCTCCGACGATTCTTTCGCGCGCGCCGGGGAAAATTCGCTCGGGCGTTTCGTCGCGGCGAGGAGGAGACGCCGGGAGAGAGGCGAGGCTGAATTGCATTGAAACGAATAGCTTGAGTTTGACGTCTTTTTGCTACTTCGCAGGGCGGCGGCGCGGCTGCTGAAAGAAAGTTTGATTTGGAAAACGCTGTAATAAGACGGCGTAATTCTGTTTCTCGGCTCGGGAGTGCATGGAATTTATTTACATTTATTTATTTTATTTTGTTTTTTTCAAAAATGTTGCATGATACCGCGTTTTTATTTGATACTGCGTTTAAATTTTAAAAATGTAAAAAGGACGATGTTGGCTTCAGAGAAGGGAGAAAAAACTTTTTATGTAATTTTGCGCTGCGCTGAGAGTATAGTTCTAAAAGTTTAAAAAAAATTTAATTTATTTAAATTTTTTTTTTTTAAAATGGAATGGAAAATGTAAAGCTTTTTTCAGGTTTCAATTTCTTGTGTATGCAGAAACTTTTTGTATATAAATACTGCACATTATGCATTAAATAATATTATTACCTCCTTAAATTATTTTTGTACTGAAATAATATATATTTTTAATTAATCGGTTTATACTTAATTGACTTCAAGTATGAACAGTAAATAATCAGTCATTAGAGGTAATTCTAATAATTTCAATTAATAAGAGCATTTATTAAAATACTTAAAATTAAATTTTAAGGAATAAATTAGATGAGTTAGAAAAAATAAAGCGGACAGATCACTTAGAAAAAAGTGTCTTTATTATAGACTTTAACTGCTTTCTTCGGTAGCTCGAAATTTTAGTATAAAACACTGGAGATTCATTAATTACAACAATAACACTATAAAATGCTAACAAAACATCGAATCTATATTAAAAACGTTTTTACTGATTCTGAAAGTGACCTCCGAGTCTATTTTTCTTTCACCTCATCGCGAATATATCAGTTCGAACGTCCGAGACTAATTTCATATCCAAATATTACACCCAATTTTTACCTTTAAAATTTTGTAATTCCACGCTATATTCATTACTTAAATAAAGTGTAAATTACAGTAAAAAAATATTACTAACCAACTTACAAAGTACAAATTAATTATAATCAGCCAATCAAGCATTGACATTTCTCAATTTAATTTATGTAACAAGCTCGCGGGCGCCGCGTTTCCACGCACCGCACACTTTATCGCGGGCCCCCGTGGTTTTGCGGCCGCTCGCCGCGTAAATTAGAGTATCATCATCAATTTCCGCGGAATCCCGCATGCGTCGGACCCGAGCCCCGTACCGTCGCGCTTTTAACGATCCCGAACGATTCGATCTTACCCCGAGTGTACAAAGCGTGGAGAAATAAAAAAAAAAAAAAAAAAAAGAGAAAACAAACAACAGCAACACCGCCGGAGCTTCGCGCAATAAACCCCCTCGGCAGAGCTGAAAGCCACGCTCCCCGAGACTATAACTCGGCGCAGCTTTTGAGCTGTAAACGAGGAGCCGCAATCGCGTCGCATGCGATAAATGCCGAATTCGAAGTGCGCGCCCGCGGGGCCACGGGCAACTTGAATGGCAGTTCGCCGGAGTACTCCGGGGATATCTGGGATAAGTCCGCGCGGAAGGATCGGTGAGGAGGGGGAGGGGGCGCTGCTTTGGTCGAGTTTACGGAAACGAGGACAGCTCTTCGATCGGGTATCGTCCAAGTGGAAATGGAAGCGGGTAAAGGGCGGATGCACGGTGTCCGGCGACCGCCTCGCGCGAATGAAGAAATAATTTGGAATTTAATCCGCAAATTTGTGCACTCGCGTAACCTAGTTTATATCGAGTGCAAGATTACGCTGAGAAAATTCGGTTCAACAAATTTTCGAATTTTTGTTTATTC
>JAXIUT010008718.1:0-26066 GCA_035586675.1 Eurytoma californica
AATTAATTGTGCACGAGTCACTGTCGTTTCGAGTTAGTTAAGTGCACAATTTATTGTGCGCAAGTTGCTGTCTTTGACAAATAGATTTTGAGTGCACAATATATTGTACACAAATTGGTGCTGTTACGCGTTATTTAAGTGCACAACCCATCGCGCACGGTTACGAGAGATTACGCGGATTCTTCGGGACCAGAAATATTTCGAGCTCGAATTTTAACGGCGATCGCCTCGAAATAAAAAAGCAGGCACCTGCAAATTTTCAAGAGACGGTCTTCTCGCCAAAGTAGATGTTGGAGATAGGTTTGTTCATCTTCGTCACTATGCCTTCCTAAACGCTGAGCAGCTTTTAGAAATCTGGTGATCAAAGCTTTATTAGGTCGGTCGAGGCCATTATCGGCGTCAGAATAATACCCATGTTCTTGAGATGGCGAGCGGGTTGCATGGGCCAGCGCAGATCATTTTGGCGTTGGTCCTGCCGTAAATCGGGATGTCATCGTAGAACGTCGCCTTGGCTATAGTGGATTTTCGCACCATCTAATACTGACGGTCAGGCCTATATGCTTCTCTCCGTCCACTACACCAATTGCTGTAAAACTCTTTGCGCACTCTGCCTTACAAAAATTTTAAGCTTATCTTCCACGCTAACTTTGGAAAAAATTACATGTGCTTTTATTTCGTCCTCGACGTATTATTAACCCGAAACAAAGATTCTGCCTGAAGCGCTCGTCGAAAACATTAACGATGGACTGAAAAGTCCCTCAGCAGTATTTTATCATAGCCGTCGCTAATCAAAATAATTTTCGCAAATTTCCGCCGAAGCGATAATGCGTTTTGCGATGATATTAAATAAAACGAGATTTTTTATAAGTTTTCTCAAATTTAATGAAACTCATTGATTTTTGTAACATTATGTATTGTAATGGTTTAATATATAATAACAATTTTATTTTTTTAAATGTTTATTCCTCTAAATGAAATAAACATAATTTAATTCATCTAAATTAAAAATCTTTTCAATAAAAAAACGTCAATCGCTTCTTAAAAAAAAAAACAAACGATAACGTGTGTATTAACTTACTATTTAACCTCAAGTTTCAAACGTTAGTTTGTTTGCAAATAGTGTATACGAATCCAAATATTTTTTTAAGTTAACTTTTATATTTATATAAAAGAACACAACATTTAAAAAAAGGTAAAAAGAAAATTGAATTTTTAAGGAGAAAGAATATAATTGTGGTTACACGATTTACTTTTGTGGTTATATTTCCTGACGACGCATTTAAAATTTCATTTTTCTTAATTAAGAGAATGTATTTTCCTTCTTTATACAATTAGTTGTAACTATTACAATCTTACATCAATACGTAATCGTTCTATTACAAAATTACTATTAAATACTAATGCTGAAAAAATTTAAATTATTCATGAAGCAATTCTATTATTATTTAAACTGCCCATTCACATTATTGTGAACGAGCACTATTATTGATTAATTTGATCATTTAATAAACGTAAATAAATGTAAATAAACGTAAATGTTAAGTTTCTATTGTCGAATTACTAAATGTCGAAAACACTAAATGTTGAATTATATAAAACAAAATTAAATTATTCAATGAACCAGCTCTATTATTATTTAAAAAGCCCATTCATAAATAATTGAATACATAGTCAGTCGTAACATCACCATAAGAACATCAATCGCCAGTAAAGCCCAAGGAGTACAGTTTACGAAGTGAGATTGCGGGGCATTAGTTGAAAGAAACTGCCCCTCCAGTACATAGAATTACTTACATCTACCGCGGTAATCGGTCAGCCCTCTCCCCTGGCCGCATGAATCAGTGCCCCCCTGGCGCTGAGAGCCGGTGGCCGGCAGTGGCTCGCTGGTGCCTGCGGCTTTTGCTGCGCTGCAGCATCGCCGATTCCCCCCACCGCCTCAACGACTGCAGCCGCCCCTCGCGCTAATTGCCCGAATGCACGGTGTAAGGTTGCCGCGACTCGCGGTTTTCCACGGGGCACCGGCTTTAATCAGAAGCGCTTTAATGACCGGCCGCCCGTTGGCGGTCTTCCGGTCTTCTTCACCCTCTCCGGAGTTAATTAACACCCCTTGCTGTAGCCCCCCTCCTCCCCCGTCAAGATTACGGACGACTCGAAGAACATCCGAGATATACGCCGCTGGGAGAGCGCGGAGGCGCGCGACCGGGGGGTAGGGTGGCCCGGAAATCCGGCAGGGCATTGTCCGTGTGTACAGGGGCTGTTGTCGTTAGTAGCGTCGTGGTGCTGCTGAGCTTGCTGCAGAAGAGTAAAAAGTTTCACGCGCAGCGTGTTTGCGGCCTGGCGAGTCCAGAAATGTTTGCCGTTGACTCCGCTCCACTTTTCCTCGCTTTTTTTTCGCGATCCCGCGTGTAACTGGGTTTGGCGTCTGCTCCCGTTTACCGCCTTGTGGAATGATCGAAATTCTCACGAGTGGATATTGGTGTGAAACAAGTGTTTTTTAAGTTTCTTTCGAATTTTGAAGTTTTTTCTTGGTGAACGATCGATGTTCAGCTTTTTAACGCAGCTTTTAATGTTTTGTAACTCTTCAGGTACGCACTAGGTGATAAACACCCAAGGATCGACTTCGATATCTTTCAACATTCTTTATCTTTCTTTGTAACTTGCAAAATTTATTAATTATTTTAAGTACCAAGGGCATTAAAACCTTACATTTGTTCTCAAAGTGTACAAATATCTTTTTAAGGTAGTCAAGAATTTGTTTGTTATGAGGTAATTGATTATTTCAAAAATATAGTTCTTCAAAAATGACCATGGGTGGACCGAAGAGTTAAAGACAAAATTTAGAATAAGGATATTTGCAAAAAAAAAAAAAAAAAAAATTAAATTAATTTGATAGAGAATGGAAAATTGCATTTATTCACGATAAATGGAAAAGAAAATTAAATAAACGAATTGCGTGATTATAAAAAAATAGATACAAAAACTTTCAATAATCTAATACTCTCCGAAAAATGAAAAGATTTACAATTCTATACGTGATTAAACGTTGAAAAATTTAACAAATTTAAATTCGAAGCTAAATCAGCTAAATATAATTTTAATGTATACCTAAAGTAAGATTAATTGCGTCTATGGTTTAACGATTTGCAGAAAATCATTTAGAGAAAAACAGACGAAACAAATTAATACGAAACAAATTTATATAGATCTTATACATGTAGCATGTCTGATCACATCTAACTTTAACTACTCCACCATTAATGATTGTCTGAGCATTTGTTACTGTCTAATTATTCATTTTATACTATAGAATAAGCAAAAGACTGAGAATATACCTAGGAGATACATACAGAATTTAGTTTGATCAGTGTTGACTCATTCTACTAACTGCTAAATTTCATCTTGACTATTAATATTTATCGATCCGTTGAATTGCAGCATTAATTATTGTCTCAGTATTGTTTAGTATTTTACTATTTATTTTATACTACAGAATAAGCAAAGGACTATGAGAATATACCTTGTAATTACATTTAAAATTTAATCTGATCAATGCCGACTTATACTACTGACTGCTGAAAATTATTTTACTCGTTTTTTCAACTAGTAGTGCGTTTTATTAACCAAGTTTATTAACAAATAACTGGATAGAACTAAGATTTTCTAATAAAATCACTAGCTGCACCGCTGTAAAATTTGTTTTACTGAATTTTAAGTCTGACGATTAACCTAAACCTTTATTTCTCACATGATTTTTCCTTGACTCATAAGCTTCACTCCACAAAATTAAGTTATTACGTACACTGTGCAAAAATACACAATTCGGTTGACCCTAAAATACATTTCTTGTGTTTAATTTGTGTGGTTCACTTAATTATACACAAACATTTTTTGTGTATCATTTCATCGTAAATTAAAAACGCAAAACGCGTGTAATTTCTATCTTTTTCCTTGCAGATAATTCACAAAACGATTTACACAATTTTTTGAACAGAGTATATTTCTTTTATATGCATTCATGGTAAATAACTTATTGTCGTGGAGAGAAGTTCTCTTAACAGGAAAAGTTTCTAATATCATCGACACGCAATAAGGGCAGAAACACCCCTATCGAAGGAAGCCCAAAATAGCGGAACAAGTGTATCGCGTTCGATTGACATATCGTACCAGCGAAGTAGACGCACGACCGGTCGTATTTTGCGAAGGGCGAGCGCGGCGTAGGGCGCGATCGTAGCATACAGCCGAGGCAAAATCGAGTCGTGTTAATGCAAATGACGGTGCGACCGAATTTGCGCGCGCGCAATAACAGCGGTCCTCGATCGGACCAATACCGTGTACGATGTAGATGGCGAGGTGCACTTAAGCGCCTGGGCGCCCGCGCCACCGCTTCGAGGGTCTCCTTCGGTGAATTAAGTTATGGTTCGTGAGGTTTCAATAACCCGCACTTCACCCACGTCGATGCTACCCGCAATGCGTTACGCGCCAGGGATTTTGGCGCTGATTGAAAGGTTATTTTTAGCGGAACTTAATAGATTGTATTACATTTTCTTCGTTTATTTTATTGGCTTATTGCTGAGAGAACTGACTATTAAGTAACGAATGAATCAAACTTTTATAGATATTTTTAATTTTTTACATATGCGGAATATATGCGGATCGTGTAACATGTTCTATATAATCTTTGAATATGTAGAGCATATAGTAGCTCAGTGTAGGACATCTAATATTCAACATTTTTGAAATTTCTATTTTGAATTTTCAGATATTTTATTATAGCATTCGAAGCTACTGTAAACTTAATTTTTAGTAAATTTTAGTAGTAAACTGTAAACTTATTTTTTAAATAAATGTAGTTTTCTAAAAATAAAGTCCATATAATTTACGAAAAATAACAGTGACAGCTATTTAAAAGTTTAAAAAATATTTGGGCAGTGGTAATACTAAACTGGAGTAGAGCAAATGTTTATAAAACGTGTTTGACTTTTCTTCTTCTAGTTTAACAAAATAAACTAATGGACTTACTCCGCTGAAAATGTATCAAACTCGAGAAAGAATGAGAGTAAATAGTAACTGTGTGATTTCGTGCGGGCACGAAAGAAAAAGAAAGAGAGTGAGATACAAATTATTGCAAAACAAAATAAAGTATGTTAATAAACTGAAAATTAATAGATGACAACTTAAAAGCCTTTAAAGTGCTTAAAACAATAAAAATTCATACTGGTTACAAGTAGTATTAGTTAATTAAATTCGATGAAGTGACGATCAATGTACATTTTATTGCTCAAAATTGAAGTAATAAAAATAACTGAAATGGTACCGAAATGGTAATTTTAGTGAAATTTGATTGCAGTGATAACAAAAATTCAGTCGATTAATGTTTACATATTTTTTTATAATCAGTTATCATCGTATAAGTAGTAGAGTACTAGTAACTTTACAGTACCACACCATTTAAGGTGTAAAAGGTGGTATATATAAAAGTGTAGCAGCAGACCCGTTAGTGAGAAAGATATTAGACTTGTAGTCCACCTGGCGGTAAATGCACTAATTAATAGTGCGCACTATGCCAAGGTCTGATCGCGTTTTTTATTTAAATGAGTTCGCATTGAGTGAAAGTACACGATGTAAGTAACTCGAACGTTCAATGAATTTGTATACGAGTGGATGAGCTGCAAGATCCGATGCCCGAAAACTTTAAAATTTAAAGTAGAAAAAGATTATCGAAAAGCTGAGCCCGGGACAAACAAAAATTGAGTGCGATAGCCTCAAACTAATTATTGCATTTATATGCAAATTGAAAAATAATATATATGTATTTTTCTTACGGTATTTGCAGTTATTTATAATAAATTATGTACGCAAATTATGCTGAAAGTTCTTATTTTAAAAAACTGACGGCGCCAAAATGATGAATTTCTGTAACATTTTTTCGTAGGACTTTTAGTAAGACTTTTAGCCAGTCTACTCAAACTAAGTTAGGAAAGTTATTTTCTTTTCAAAATAACGACTTCTAGCATCGTTTGTTTAAACATTTTTTATAAACAACTGCAAATGTCATAAGGAAATATACGTTCATTTTTTTATTTACCTATGAATACCATATTTAATTCGATGCTATCTCACTTAGTTTTTGTTTGAATAATTCTTCACGAAAATTAACTTTTTAATTTTCTAATAATGAAGCAAATGGCGAAACCTACGTGGAAGATTCCTAAGCATGAGTTTTACATCCCGTTAATTAAGAACATTATCCTGCGGAACTTCAGTGTTGATGCGAATCCAGTTGGAGATATTGCTATCTCTATCCACAACTGCTTTGAATGTATCGAGTGAGCGAGCGAGAGGGAGAGAAAGGGGGGGGGGAGAAAAAAAGGAGGCGGGCGAGCGCCCGAGGCCCAGCGAGAGGCATGTTTGCGTATCTCGTTAGCAGAATCTCGAGGCGGCCTTCGGCAAACGAGGAAATCGTGCGGGGAGATAGCGGCCCGACCGCGGCAATTTATCGTCCGCCGGGGGAGAACACGCCGGGCGTACGCGTGGGCCCTCCTCCAAGGTCGGCCGAGCGAAAGGATTTGCAGATATATGCGCGCGCCCTCCGATCGATCGGATCTCGCCGGCGAATAAAGGCGCGTCTCTGTTCCCGTTGGTATCGACGGCCTCGTTCTTTCGCATGGAGATTCGGAGGGGTCGACGCGCCGTCGAACCTTTGTCGCCCGGCGAAATTATGAATGGAAAGCGATTCTCCCGATCCCACGACATTTGCTACGCGACAGAGATGGCAAGGTCGAAAGAAAATTATGTATTCTATTGAAAGAACCCTTTTTTCTAAATCTTTTTTTTTCGAGTTTTCGATTCATTTAAATCGGCGGCTTTGTGAAAAAGGAGATAACTACTATTTTTGTATTTTTGAGATATTTTAGTTCGTATAATAATTTATGAGTGTTCTTTTTTTTGAGACAAATTTTCCGGGAAAAATTTATTTGTTTGGATTTGTTCAGAGTCTTCCAATCTTGGCCTTTTAAAGTAATCATGCATTTATGTGTGTATTATACTAGGAAAAATGCACTTACGCATTCATTTGGTATTTTTTTAACCTTTTGCCTTATTTTGATAGTATCAAACGAAAAAGGGCTTGTGATAAGTTCATACCCAATATGGATATATCAACTTCCTTAAAGAAATGAAGTTATGCCCTTTTGCTAGGAAGCCACAAATATGTAATTCGGAATTATCAGAGGTCGCACAGTTGGTTTTATCAGAATTTGGAATTGCATCTACTGCACTGTAGTTTGAAAACTACTCCAGATAACTCTATCTTCGAACCTTCTCCTGTAAGTTTCAGATCATGTAATATAATGATTTTATCTTATCATAAATAATTTACTTTATAGATGCGAATAATAACGAAGATATCCAAGATATTTTAAAATATAATATTTCCTACAGAAGCTTCAGTCCGAAAATAGTTTTAGAATATATAATAATTTAGAAACTTTAAAAACGTTCTGATTTGCAATTATAAGCCTAAT
This sequence comes from Eurytoma californica, assembly GCA_035586675.1. Lineage (NCBI taxonomy): Eukaryota > Metazoa > Arthropoda > Insecta > Hymenoptera > Eurytomidae > Eurytoma > Eurytoma californica. The sequence continues at coordinate 7,524 of JAXIUT010008718.1, forward strand.
CAGAATTTTAAAAATTTGTTCTTTTTGAAGATGCTTACGTACTCATAATTTAAATTAAATAAATTTTATTAAACAATTAATAATTAAAATTAATAATTAATAATAAATTTTATGTTAACTGTATTAAACATCTTTTACCGCTTCAAGTAGAACAAGTCAGTTATAGTCAGCCTTCACCTCCATATATTTTTATGTTCAATTGCAAGCTACCAATTGAAACGGTCATTATAAAAAATAGGATTTTCGTACAAACTAAGACAGATCATCGTCAATTACTCCGACTGTTTACTTCGTATTCTTAGGATAAAAGTATGTCAAAGTAGTCTTTCAACTCCACACTCCCCTCAAAAAGTCCCAAACAAATCTCAGTGTCTCTCTACCCAGAATTCAACAAGTCACGAATAAACGGCACTCGACCGACTTATTTCTTTCCACCTTCGCGCGCTCGTACACCTTGCCTCTCCGGAGCCCTCCAGCGGAGCGTAGACGCGGAATCGCGTCGGGGTCGCGAAAAAAGGCGGCGTCGCCCGGGAACGTGTTGATGGGTATCGCACGCGGGGGCACTCGCGCGTACGCGTAATCGAAAAACTGGCGGCTCTCGTTCGCCCGCTCCTGGCGGTCGGCCAAATCGCTCACGGCTGCTGCACCGCGATAAATCACGGGACGAGCCGAGCGCGTCCAGCCGGACAGCGGCGATCCGGCCGCGCGCTAGTTGAGCCCAGTCCTGAGATCCGAGAGAGGAAGCGCTGATTTTTACGGCTCGACTGTGGCCTTTTTATATTAGACATTTTTCGAATAAGTTAATCGAACTGTTCAAGTTGAAGAGAGTAAAAAGAGAATATATAGGTTTTTTTTACATAAAAGATAAAAATTTCATTTCGAAAGTAACTATATTTTACTTTTTTACATTCTTGAATGAAATTACTCAGTAGTATAAATCAATATTGATCCGAAGTAGTCTACATTTAGATTCCTCTATTATTTTATTTTATGTCTATTTTTGTTATTTTAGTAAAAAAATATAATAAATATAAATAAAAAATTTATTAAAAAAGCACTTCAAGTAAGAACAAAACAAATTCCATATTTTCCATTTATAAATAATTTATTAAAAATAGCAAGCTCTTGACTTTGGTTAATTCTGTTGAATGAATTAATAAATCGTTGCGCAAACTACATGTGACAGGATATGCAGAAAATCCGTATATTTCATGTCGATATATCTTGCCATAGTGCGTAGGAGGGTCAATCGTCGCAAACAAAGAATTGACGTTTTAGAAGATTGATTTCTCATCTAACGCTTGTTTACATATACTTTTTTTACTGTCGATTAAGAATGTGAACAGCGTAGTCATACAGAATTAAGCAGAATACTTTATCTCGAGCTCGTCTGACCAATGTTGACTCGTACTACTAAGTATATATTCCATTACAAAAGATTGACGACGACAGTAAGTACATACTTTTTATGTACCCTCTAATTTTTTTGTTATATTTTATTCATTCACAATTTCACATTATTTATTAAACATTGAAAGGGCTTTTGCAGATAGTGTAATACGTAATTTAAATTCAAATTAAGGAAATTATATTAATGGAACCTTTCAATAGCATTATCTATGGATAAATAATTCTCTAAAATTTACTATTAACTATTTCAAATTATTATTATGTAATTACTGAAATTACCTAATCAAATTCAGATGAAAGCGTTAAATTGTTCACTAAAAGCTCCCCTATCAGATTTTTAGTCAGCCTCGTACCTCCGCCGTCTTTAATCGCCGCCTCATCGTGAATCAGCTGTGATCAGCACCTTCACGGCGTGCTGTGAATCGACACCGTGAATAGAAATTTATCAAGAGACTGCCTCGTTGAATAAAGCTCGGGAGGCCTCGAAAGCAGCGCGGGGCCGGCGCCTGAGGTGGAGCGTCGGAAAAACCGGGAGTAGGTTAGAGAGCACGGGAGATATAGCGGGGGAGCAACTTGAAAAGTCTCTTTATCCCCGGGGCTCGGCACAAGAACGTTTGCCTGGCAAGAGAAAAAGAGAGAGAGGAGGGGGGTGGAGGTAGAGAGAGCGATAGAGAGAGCATATGGGGAAGAGCCCCTTTTCTTATCCAAGAGACCGGCCGAGCGCACTCCTGACCCCGCAGTAGTTTGGACACGCCGCCGCGCAGCCTAAGATAAATAACCGTTAACCCATTAATGCTCTCGCTACCCCCTAGCTCTCTCTCTCTCTCTCTCTCCATCTCTCTCTACTACTTCTCAGGATTTTCGGATATTGCCCGGTGGATATGGGATTTGATTTGTTGCTGGCCCGAGATTTAGACTACCGACTTCGATATTCAGTGCGTGCTTCCCGCTAAGTTTGTGCGATCATATAAGTACTACCTTGTTTTGTGAATAGAATAAGCAAATATGTAACGTGGGAAATTCGTCAATATAATACGTCCGTAACTAGACAATTAAAATTTTTACTGGAGTAAAAATCTGAAAAACACAATCATGTAAGAAGATTCTATTGTTTCCTCAAAGAGATGAAACTGTTGCAGTTGTGATGAAAACTGTTCATAATAAATTATCCTCATTTGTTTGTAAAAATTATTATGTGATAATAATTCTTATGTGATTAACAAACTGGAGAACGAGAGATCGGTTTAGTCAAATTAGCTAGACTTGGTAAAAATGTAAAAAGACTTTGTAAAACTTACAGTTTTTCTAATTAATTTTCACAATTCTGTGTGGAAATTTTTACTAAATAAATCATTTAGTTCCAAAATTACTAATCAATCTTAAGCAAACGGCTGTTTGAACAATTTTAAGTTAAAGTACTTTAGTTTAGAAAATATCCACTTATGTATTTGGTTTGTAATTAGTTTTCCGCTTGCCATTTGATAGTTAATAATACGGTTTTTATGATGCAGCTGTGTATTTATTTAGGCTAGCAATTTTTTACGAAGAAAAATTGACAAACCATAGATTTTCCGGAAAAAGCGACAAATGTTTTGGCTATCTCGTTCTCTAAATGCTAGGTGGTTTCACAGAACGTTAGATAAATAGTTGTTAGAAAGGAGGAGAGGAGATATAAGCGTAAGCTTTGAGTTTCACCCGGATTCCCATCTGCGATTCTCCCTCCTTCTCTTTATTATATGTATCCTTTTACTTTTCTCTACTCATTGGAGTTGAAAAATAGTTCGCATTTTTTCTGAAGTATTTTATTAATTTCAACTGCACAATTAATTATCCGTTTAATTTAGGTAAATTCATTTTAACCCTCATTTGTGGTTTAGTTTATTTTCTGTACTCTAATTAGTTATAGTTTAATATTAGATTATTATTTAGTGTATACATTTAATTATAGTGCAGAAAGTAATTTAAACCACAATTGAGAGTTGAAATGATTTTGGTAAATTAAAAGGATAATAATAATTATTTAATTAAAATTATCAAAATATTTTGGAAATAAAGCAAATCATTCTTTAACTACAATGAATAGAAAAAAAGTGAAAGGATACATAGATAAAGAGAACGAGGGAGAAGTGGAGAATTGAAGATGGGAGAATGTTCGACGTTGGAGTTGATTTTTATCCTTCAGCATCGGTTTATGAACTTTAAGTATGTCAATATAAAAAAAATACATTTAAAATCATATAAATGCTATTAGACTTATTAAGACAAAGTTTTAAAAAGCGAAAGAAATGCAAAGAGACTAGGCCACTTCGTAAGTCTAGCTCATTTTCTACTTTATACCCAATTACGAGGCTCTTGAAAAGAAGAAATCTTACTTAGTGATCCTTAATCTAAATGACCTAATTGTTCAACTACTAATGCAATGTGAGATTTTTTTTTATATAAACTATACATAACTTTTAAAGATTATATTTAATTATGTAAGGGAGAGAGTGTAAGGTCTATATTTTAATAATAGGCTACCAGGTAACTTACCTACACGTATGGTACCTCATGTCTGGTGAGGAGGTTGTAAATCAAATTTAGATTACCTGGTGACCCATTAAAACCCGTTGATTGATTACATTTTCTGATCTACTACACCTCGATTTTCCTTAAAAATCTGCAGATAATTTGAACAGATAAAGAAGCAACGTTGCTCTTGAATTTTGTAATTACAATGACCATTATCGATTTCTCAAAGTAGCGCACGGTAAGCTACGGTAACGCAGTTTTAGAAGAAAAAAGTTCCGTAAAACTCTGAGAAGTAAAGTCTCCTGCGCCCTTTGAAAAAGTCGGAAGTCCGGACGACCCAGAGTTCGTCCGACGCCGTCAATAGCCCGTGAGCGAACGGCCGATGCCGGATAACGCGTTTAAGCCTCTTTCTCTCCTCTCTCTCTCTCTCTCTCCCTCTCTTTCTCTCACTCTCTCTCTCTACTTCTCCCTTTCTCGGTTAAGTGCTTCGTTATAGGCAAATTTCGGCTGAGGAAACGTCTTGTGCGGCCGCAAGACTAATCACCGCAGTAGCCGGTGCTCTCCAAGCGTTCGCTCGTTAATGAACGTGTCCTCGACTTTCATTAGACCGTACCGTACCTTCCCGAACGCTCAATTTGTTTTGAAACTGCCCATTTGACTGCAAAGTATAATTTTCACTTTTTATATGCAAATCCTGGTAAAAATTGCATCAATTTTTATGACTAAGAAAGCTTTTTTAATTATTTATTACTAGCTACTTATTCGAGAGTAATATATAAGCAAAAAACTTCTTAGTGCAAGTTTATAAATTATTCTGAAATGATTTTTTTAACAGTGTATTTGTATTTAATTTAACTTTAATAGATAATCGTTATTAAAAGATTGGTTAATTTGGACTCGTTTGACAAACTTTATGTTTTTATTAAAATAATACCTAACTATTAAAACCATAATAAAATCATAAAAAAGTGTTGCTACTTATTTTGAGTGCTTCAAATTTTTCATGACAAAATCGGTTGCAAGAAATTTAGAATCGATTAATCTCAATTTCTAATATAATATTAATTATTATTGTATTTAATTATATTATATTATATTAAAAATAGATTATAAGTTAAATTTTCGCTGTGTAAATGAAATTTATGAAAGCTGTATAATCACTGGTTAGTAGGGTGCTAAACCTTGCTAAGCAAATTTTACGGTTACTACAGTTTTCACCGAGTTTATTATATAGGGAGTTATAAAACTACGCAATTATGCTGTCGAGTGTGATCACAACGCATCGTCATTTTAATAATATGAATACTTAATCGTGTTATTTTACTATTATTTAGGGTATGTTTGATATTTTAAACATCATCCTTAGAACAGAAATTAATTTTCTCCTCTAAGTAACATAATAGGTTGATTGTGACGAAAGTAAAATTAAAAATGTACACACTAAAACGTTGCAAAAGAAATCCCTATTTACAAATAAAAAAAATGTTTAAAGCCTATTAATTAAAATCAAGAAGAGACTTTCCGGATTACGTAAACACATTATGCAGTGAAAAATACTTAAAACATCTCGGTAAAAAGAATTTATTCCCTAAGAAACTCGAGCTCCCTTTCACAGAGTAAATCTCGCGCGTAATCCGTAAACTCGAGCTCGCAGAGCCAGCCCTCGACGACGCTTATCCCGATAACAATCGATTACGGGTCGACCCTTAAAGAACCACGCGCCCGGTGTAAAAATCTCCGAGCAATAATTAAACGCGCTCTTTATCTCCCCTCCGATTCCGCGGCCCATCACTACCGCGCAGCATTAATCACCCCCTGTATAGCAGCAAAGGAGTGGCTCGCTCGTTAACGCGCCGTCCCCGTTAATCGGCGCCGCGCGTGCCCCTGCGATAGCAATTAACGGGCACCGCGCGCAATCGTAGAAAGAAAGGCAGCGCAGGGCCGCGAATCGATCGAACGAGGAGGGAGAGTATAAGACGCGTCTTCGGAGGGACGAGGAGGACCCTCGGCGCGGATTAAGTCGGATCGGGAGCTTTTAAGAATCTCTCTTCGGGCAACGCGCGCGGCGTTAATGCCGGGCGGCGGCCCCGGGGCCGATGCAAATGAGGGGACGCAAACGAGCCGCGCGCCCCGCAATTAGGAGCAATTTCCCTGGCAGGTAGAAAAGAAGGTGACGCATATTTTTTTTTCCTTCGGGCAGTTGTGCCCCGGGACGGGGGAAGCTTCTTTGAGAGGAGCGCCTGATGGTGAAAGGGAGAATTTTTCAGGAATCGGCTTTAATGCAAGGCCACTGAGAAGTCGAGGTGCGGGAGAATATTTTTTCTTTTATCTATTAAAAAGTTTGTTTTATTCGGCATATCGACTGTCGTGTGGAATTTGTTTGGCAACTTCTACTTAAATAAGTTTATTTATTAAAAAAAATGATAATCATAATTTTGACGGCACGCACATCAATGAAAATACTCATTTCATTTTATCCGAATAAAGAGAATTTTGTGTTTTACCCGTTACTGAAAATTAATTTTGCATAATTATATATGATTATACAGGTATAATGAGAGATATTGTGTTGAGTATTATTTTCTGAAACTCCCGCAAAAAGCACTTTTGAGAATTTCGCAAAATCCTTTTTTCTGAGAATCTCTAAATGTGTTAATTTTCCCGGTGTGCTTGAAATAAATTAATTTTCACTGATAAATTCAAGAGTCGACAGCTTTATTGATTAGTAAAACCAATAAAATGAGGATTTTCAAGGAAGTCTATTTCAGGTACATAAAATATAATAGTATTACCAGTATAATTTTATAATACCATTTAACATACAACAATTTATTTCCCACACTATTTATTAGGAAATTGATGAAGTAACCGAATTACGTAATTCTTAATCTGTATTATGTATTAAAGGTAAATGAATTCAATTGAATGATGCAATTAAATCATTTTTCTTTTTCTAGGCATTTTTATACTATCTCTTATGATTTGATGGATATGGGTTTTTACATTTATATTAAAATTTCAGATTTACCCTTAATTGAGAACATTATCCTTTCGGACAGTTATGACAGATGCGATAAATCAAGTCTGGTTTTTCGCACGCAATTTTCTGTCCCTATAGAAAAACCGGCAAGCATTAGCTGACAAAAGGCATTTTATAAAATCTTATCTTACTTAGAGCAACTACCCTTTGACGATTAATTGCCGTCTCTATAAGCTATCAACCAAATAGCCGTGGCTATGAATATCGAGATAAAAAAAATTGTTAAATAACCAGTAGGATTGATTACAGCGGAGTTGACTGGCACAATTTGTACGAATAAACTAGTTCGCCACTTTCGTAGGAGCTTAAAATTTCCATTAATACGGCAACTTCTCCGACTAACCGCGAAGTGCTTTATCATGCTTTCAGCGGAACATCATAATTTCACGGCATGATCGTGCTCGTAATCATGATAAACGCACTTCGATCCGCGCAGCCGCTCACCCCACCCCCGGCTACACCGATACAAATGACAGCATCCATCCATTCCTCCGAACAACCTCGCCAAACCCGCTTTCTTCGCCGGGTTGCCCCCCTTTGAATTTTGTAGCGGAGGAATCCGCAACTTCCGCCCCCCCCCCCTCCTACCCCGCAAAAAAAAAAACGATGGGCAAGCAACTCCAGTCGCGTATGTCCGACCGTTATCGCGGGTTATTGGTGCCACCTCCTCTCTACCCTTCCCCCCTCTCCATCCTTCCCCCTCGAAAATACGGTATCCGGTGAAAGTTTACGAGGAATGTACCTCGTTGCGCAACTTTTCCGGCACGTCGATTATGCATGCGTCGAGCTATTCGCACGATGCGGAAAATATGTTGGAGTCGGTGGGAGCGGAAGTTGCGATCCAGTTAGGACGAGGGCGGCTCGGTTATTTTTTGACGATCGGCGGTTTTTACGGCGGAATTTCATAATTAAGGAGTAGACGACTGTGCGCTGCGAGTCGTGGTGTACTCGTTAACTTTTTATGGAAGCGGGCTTTACGACGATCTAAATAGGGTATCGGAAATTTCATTCAAGTTTTTATTATTTCCTTTAATTGTTTTCATTCGGGTTTTATGAGATTATATCTGTGGTTTAGGGGTATAACAAGTTATCTCCATTTTTGCTAAAAATGAGTTTATTCTGTAGTAAAAAAATCGATTCCGTTTTATGACCAGCAACATGCTTGTTTCAAAAAGAATGCGCAGAAAATGGACCATTCTTAACCTTTTAATGAAACGCTTTCCCCATTGGTTTCAAGTCATTTATTGGAATGGATTGGAAGTAGATTAGAAGTAGATTGGAATGACTTAGTTTTGATCTCATTTTCAGAGAAACAGAAAAATAAAAATCCAGGTGGGTTATCGGTTTAACAAGACTCACATTCGTACTTTGGCTAATGGAAAGACATGTTTACATTAACTTTGATATAAAAAACTTTTTTTTATAAATAATTTTTGTTATTAATTTTATTTATAAGTAACTTTTGAATCTAAATCTTATGTCGTATAGACTCAAAGCTAATTTTTTTAGCTACCATTTAGCTTGTTTCTAGTTTTTTGCGACTCATTCTCATAACAAGCCATATAATGGACTAAAAATTGTCATACCTAGTAACAAGACTTACTGCCCATTTTTAATGGGACACTTTTTATCAGGATTGCTGATTTTTTTATATAAATTTTGAGGTTTTGTTTGTTTTTTTATATAACTTTCTCTTTCAAATGTAGAAAAAAGTTGGAAACTTACTATTTTCTGAGATACCAGTATTTTAAACAATGACCTTACTACATTTTTTGAAAACAGTAACGGAAAAAACGACGTAACTCCACAATTTGATAGCATATATTGGTTTATAAGAAGGTAATAATAAAGTAGGATATATGTATAATGAAGTAGGTATAGGTAGGTTATAAATGATAGTACACTAGTTCTGAAAGGTACCCTCCATATAAAAAAATTCTTTTTTTGGAACTAAGCCACATACATTTTATCGGGAATTTAGGTTATTTTAAAAAAAAAATTATTATTTTTACTATTTATTTATGTTTGATTTTACTTCCGCATATATACAGCTGAAACTAAAACTATTTTAATAAATTGAAAAATTAGAATCAATGGAACTTATGATTATTTTAGTTTCCATATAAAGTATTCATTCTACGAGCCAGTGAAATATTTAAACGATTGTTTCAACGTTTTGTTATCTGCATTCCAATAATTTATTGTGCATTTTTATAAAATAGAGCATTCATTAAATAATATTACTGGTATTTAAGCAATTCATTCTCACTGATATAATGAGATATAAAATAATCAATGATTCATTTATATCTTTCACCCTTATTATTTTCGACAAAATTTAGCCTAAAATTCAATATTATATTATATCCACAAAGTATTCATTCATGCGAGCAAATAAAAGATGCATTCTCCCCATATCTCCTTACAAGAAATTCCTTATATCTACGAAAAAGGCGAGTCGACTCTGGGAGTCGTGCAAAGGGAGCAAAGTCCTATGGCGCATGAATTCCCAAGATTATTCAAATACAAAAGTACTCGACTGCAGTGATTTTTCCTCCTCTTTACCGTGAGACACTCGAAATCTACGCATTTCCATAATGCGCTCTCCGCTCCGACGCTCGCGCGACCCTTTGCCGCGTCTCACCTGCCGCGCGAGCCGGGATTCCAGCGAAAAAGCCCCTTTGAGACACGGATGCGTGCGCGGATCTCGCCTCGGGAAAAAATATGTAGGTTGCTCGATCGCGAGCCACTTCCGGCGGCGCTCTGGCCGCTTTCCAGGGAACGAAGCCGCCGCACCCCCCGCCCCCCTTCCGGCGACATGACCGACGAAATCGGCCGGAAACGCGGGTCACGCCTCGATCGGCGAAAAGCCGGCCTACATCGTCTGCTCGCTACCCCCCGGCTCGTCGGAAATGACTCAGTCGGCTTGCGCTTTGTGACGCGCCGACGGGGGGACAATTTGAATTCGAAATCGAGCCAAGATTGGACGAGCCGCTTTGTCGGCTTGTTAATGCCGAGTGGCGAATTTCTTCCCTGTTCGTGGCTGAAGGTTCGTGCAACGAAAAATAAAAGGGTCTTTATTGGAATCGATATTTTTTCACTGGTCAATAGGGTACTTTACATTTGATGCAATATTAACCCTTTGATAAACGAATTTATTGTACTCTTATTTTCTTAATTAATCTTATTTCATAATAAAATAATATCATTTTTCTAATCAGAAGTAATGTACTGGGAATCGATCGTTTAATTATAATTTAGTAGTATAATCGGATGATGATGTAAAATTTATTAATTCAGCATCTATAAATCTATAAACGCTTCTATAAATGCATTAATAGAGATTAGAGTAGTTCGGTACTGAATTTAAATTTGACAGTCAAAGAACAAAGCCATCGAATTCAGTATCAAATTAAGTATGAATTCAATTGTAATGGATAATGGATGTACGCATTTGATAATTTATTTACACAATTTTGATCCTCTTATCGAGACGAAAATAAAATTTAATTGCACATAATTCTTGACATTGTGCAAATAAAAATTATGAATAACCTATATTAATATTCGGATTAAAATCTTTATACGTTTCTTTTTCGATTGGAATTTTACATGAAAAATTAATTTGGTCCGTCAGATAGAATATTATTAGCAATAATAACAAATTCACTGCAACAGTGAGGCCACCAAGACGTAATAATGTCCAAGACGTATATTATAAAATTTACTAGTCACTACACTAATTTTTCTACTTTATCCTCATTTTACTATAAAATCTTTTGTAATTTTTAATCCAATATTTTTCTCCGAGTATAATAAAATAGATTTTCTCTGAAAGACAAGTGCATTGTTTGAAGTTAGCATTTATTTTAAATCTCTACAGCATTATTTTACATGGTTAGTTCCGCGTAACAATCCCGAACTGGCCTCAATTCGAAAATACGGGACTTAAGCGGAGACATCGTCTTGTCGCGCAATCCCACAAAAGCGCGCCCTTTGAAGTCGAGCCGGACTTACCTGGCGTCATTAAGGTACTTAGTTCGCCACTCGGTCTTGCCCGACTCTCGCCAGGAATAAAAGGTCCGTTGGCTCGGCCAAAGACACCGGTGTATAGTGCGCGCCGCTCTCCTCCCGCCGACAATCGAAACCCACTTCCTCGCGGACGCCCGCCTCTGGCTCTCCTCCAAAGTCGGAGTTCGCGAGCTTTTTTCCCATTTTTTTTTTTGCCCTGCTGCCCGAGGAGCAGGAAAGAGGATAGGACCCCTCCCCTGCCCCTTTTTTCTCGAAGCGCATTTTTGCGCAAAGTTGACGCAACTTTGAATACGGTTGCGGCGCGGCGAACTAATAATTTTTGAGCGTCCGACGGGGAGTCTTGTGCCAAAGATGTTTTATCGGGTCGCTTCCCCTCATTTTGTCTCGTCGCTGCATAAATCACCGGCGCGCATGATTGATCGGGTCGGGGGATTTCGTGGGCTTGACATTACCGCAGAAATCTAGCAAGAGCTCACCGGAATTTTTACGTTTGCACTCACGTTGCCTTTGTTTGTTTCCTCTTAGTTATTAATGATGGCGTGGCCGGACGGGATAATATTTTTCACCGATTGTGGATATAAATTTGTTACTAGGACCGGTAGTGTTAGGATTATCGATCGCGAATATAAAACAGTGGAGAAAGAGTGATTCATTTATCTTATTCCGAGGGAGAAAAAAAGGAAGCATAATGAATTCAATGAATTATCGGATTTCGAATAATATTAAAGAGACGGTCGTACTCTCTCACTTTAAACTTTAAAATTTTAAATAATTTATGGAATATAATTTAATTATATAAATTATGTTATAAAATTAATTTATATTTAATTAAATTATATTCCATATTTTTAATAATTATCATAATAATTACATAATAGTATATTACATACCTGGCCCTGTATAATAAGAAATGTCTCAGATCACATGTAATTGTCGATTGAGGCAAAGCCGAGGTAGACAAACATGTGATGTGAGGCTTTTTTATTATACAGGGCTAGGTATGTATACTATTTTACAGTCTAGGGAGGCCGAAAACACAATCTTTCGAAAACGGTCGAAAAGTTGTATTTTCGGTCCGCTAGGCTGTAAATTATTTTAATAAATAATTTATATGAAATTCAACTATAATATTGCTTCATCGCGAACAAAATTCTCATTATTAATTAATTCCTCTGGAGTTAATTTTTATTTTTATTTATTAAATTAATAACTCCTTTCAGGACAAATCAGAAAATAATAAAAGACCAAAAATAGTAATTATTTATTGCTGTCATTTGAAAAGAATATAATGTTTATTGCGTAATCTCTAATTCCTTAAACTTGGTTGATTTTATAAAGCATTTTATCAGACTTTTTAGAGATATCGATTTTAAAATACTTTTATATGATGATTTTTCTCCCTAATTGGTTCTACTGTTCGAAGATCTGACAACCATATCTCTTTCTTATATCATAGTATGAAATTAGAATCTGTCCAATATAAATTTTTTCGTTACTTAGCTACTAAAAATCCTACCCCCTGGATAGATTTTTTCACAATTATAGTGCATTACTGATGAGGGATAATATTTACATACTAACATATTAGTATCTACTACTTGAGAGTATTTGTAGCTCAATTATTTAGCCTATACGGAAGCCTCTAAACCTCTTTTATCCTAACTTATAGCAATTTTAAAATTTTGGCTTTGGCGTTACCTACAGGTCCAACAAATTGATCAATTTTGATTAGGCTGGGCTTAAATTGTTGGTATTTTATGTCATTCTGGTCTAAAGAGTGTTAGAAGTTGAAATTATTTGAATAAATAGTTCAAAAAGCTTAAAAATTTGTTCAATTTGTTCATTTTCATGAATTTAGGCAGTTTTTGAACTTTTTCACTTACTTGCTCAAATAATTTCAACTGCTAACACTCTTCTAATCAGAATGACATAAAATACCAACAATTAAGTCGAGCCTCATCAACATTGATCATTTTGTTGAACCTGTAGGTAACGCCAAAGCCAAAATTTTAAAATTGCTATAAGTTAGGATAAAGAGGTTTAAGGACTTCTGTATAGGCTAAATTTTTCAGAAATTTAATGTATTTTTATTATATATTATAAATAAAGTGTTTTCTATTGTAATTTTTTTTGGTGTCAGTTATTCAGTCAAAAAAATCTAAGGAATAAACTCCTCTTAAGGTGAAAGTTTGAAGGATCCGAACTATGTACACTTGCGAAACGGCGAGTTCCCCATGAATCACCTTCGGCGTTCGTACGTGAGACTTTAAAGAAGGAGAAATTTTTCAAGCTCCCCGAATCGAGAGTGCATTTCCGTTGATTTTGGATTTTCCCCCCTCGCGCCCGCCAAACTCGACGTAAAATCGATTCGCTCGCGTCGCGAGGCACGACTCGCGCCAGCTTTAAAAACGGCTGGGCTCCCGCGGAGGGGGCGAAGGCTAAATTGAGGCGAAAGTCAAACTGCGCGGGGCTCGCGCGCGCGCGCGAAAAGATTTCCCTCCGATGTCGAGCACTTTTAAAACTTGATCCTTTCGCCGAGGCTTCTATTCTTCATTCACAGTCTGCTCGCCGTTTGTAAACTTCGCCAGCGGGGGAGGAGGCCGGAGTTCGCCCGAGTTCCGAGTTTACGGCTTTGAATCCGCCGGGTATAGGTATACGCCGAAGCGGGGGCTCCGCTGCTTCCGACAATTTTTAACGCCTCCCACCTCGCACTTGCGCTCACCTCCCTCGAAACTGTTTTTCTGCACGGGAGAGTCGAGCGGAAAACGCCCCGGAAAAACTGAGTCAATTTGCATGATTTGACAGAGTTAAGGAGTAATTATAGAGATTCCCTCGGTACCTTTTAGTGTGTGAAATCGAAATTATTTGTGGAATTTTAAGTTTTACAGTTTAATTGTTTTCAATTATGAAGGGATTACTTTTAGTTTTTAAATGCACAGTTATTTTTATATAATTTAAGAACATAAATAGTTTTCTTATTTTTAAGGTCTTTTCCTAATTAATAACATATTTGATAAAGTTTTAGGAGCCAAGTCTGGAAATATATTTTGTTTAATTATAGATGGAAAATATATCTAATTGTACACAATCATGTATGTTCATGTATAATTACACAAAGTTGCTTGTCATGTACGGATATAATCAATCGCAGTTATGGAGAGATATCATTCGCAGGTGATTATACACTAACATACATAATTATGTACAGAGATATATTTCTCATTTATAATTATTATCCAGAATATCATTACACAAAATTAATTTTAATCACGAGTACTGAAAACATAAATTAATGTTTCATTAGCTCAAAATGTGTTCTAAATTTGTTAAAAAAAAACAGATTTACTTCTTGAAGAAACGTACAAAGTCCAAACTTTGTTGCCATGCCAGACTCATATATTTTCATTAGCAGCGATGTAGATTTTCTCTGGAGTCACTTTATTGATGGAGTCCACATGCCATTGTACCATGTGGTCTCCTAATACGTGAATACCTTTTATGTATACATGTCCTCCTGCACCATGAGTGATAGAGATAGAGAGTGATAGAGAGTCATAAAGCAAAGCGAATTATTATTTCATCTCTCATCAAAACTCATACTAAAAAATTCGTTTTCTATTTTCGTGGGAATATCCAATTTCCGACTCAAATCTGCCGACTAATTAAGCTGTACACCAGAGCAGCACTATTGTACAGTTTTAACGAGTAATTTGACAAATAACTATTAAATTCTAATTTCGTCGACATCATCCGAAAATGCAGTTCCCTCGCAAAAAAGTTTCCCATTCCACCTCCAATGACCGTGAGTTTTTCGAGCCTCCAGCGTCCGCTAATCCGACGCGAAGCTCGCGCGCCCACACCAGCGCACACACACAGACTGCCGCGGCGCAAACCCACTTTGCCAGCACCCCCGCGCGCGACATTCAGCGGCATCCGAGTTGTCAGCTGTCGCGTTAGCTCTCGCGTATCCGCCTCTCTTTCAGACCGCGGAATGCGCCGCGTCGCCGTTGCAGGCGTCTCTATACATAGTTAATGCGCCGGGCCGGGCTGCCGCCGCACCGAATGCATCCGCGACTTAGAGCCCCTTCCCCCTCCCTCGTGAATAAATTGTACGTCCGCGTGCGCGACATATTTCCGTGAGCATCCCCCGGCTGCTGTCGTTCGACGAGTGCGCACGCACTTCCGCCACCTCGTCAAAGAGAAGCGATGCGCCAAATTAGCCCCTCGCTACACGGCTGCCGCGTGTTGCCGCGGATTCGCTCTCAATGTCGTTGCGCAAGAATGAATGGGGATTGGACTGGCTGTTAGCTCGAAGTAGAGTTTTTCTTTTTAATTCAATTTTACATCAGTGCAGCAATGTGTTTTTTCTCTGATTATCCTGTACAAATATGGGATTACAGAATGGGAATAACAGGTGTAACGAAAATTTTAATAATAGTTTAGATTTTTAATACTTAGGTTACTTTTGTGGTGGCTAAAAGTGTATATAGATTCGTAAAAAAGAATTTTAACTGTGAGGAGTTGTTTGATGTACCAACTACAGCCATTTATTTCTTTTGATTGAAAAAGTAAATTGTTAACATGACCCACTTTCATTGAAAAGTTAATATTTCTAATTTCATTTTCTATGCGGGATATTTAGATATGATTTTAGGGCAACAAATGGCTAATTCGATTTTATCATTTCTTTAAACGAAGGAATTTTCACTGGAATTTTTTCTAATTTCTGCTGATAAAAGCGTGATCTTATAGTGATTTTTTTTATTGTTTCTCACGTTTATAGTCACTTTGACTTCTGCTCCGAATTATTAGAAAATCTAAGTGGGCGTTCTAGTTGAGTTGACCGTTTATTTAATCGAGCTCATCGATCAAAATAAAGTAATAATAAAAACAAAAATTTACAAAGTAATAATAAAAATTCATTTCCATACTCATACGAAAGTATTTAAGGAAATTGTGGTTGCCATACACTGGCAATTAATATTGTTATTAACACTAACTACTATCATAATAATTGCTATTGATTCTCTGATTGTTTTAGAAATGCCGGAACAATTACAAAGAGATTTCGTGGTTTAACGTGACTTCATCACACATTTGTCAAAATTATGACCTTTGTCGAATCGTTGGCAATAAATATAGATGTAATTATAACTGCTCCATCATATTTTAGTACAAATCGACAAATCGTTAAAGGCTTTAATTACTGTACTCCACATTTACCGAAACAACAAAGACTCACATATAACCCTTACAAAAGGTAAAGCTCAAAGCACCTCGTAAACTCGTACGCAATAAAATACTCGAAAAAAAAGTCAAATGAAAACTCGATTGTCCAAAAAGGAACCTAAAAAGAACCAGCAACTTTAACATCAAACATTTCCGGCGACTCATAAAAGGTCAACTTCTATTCCCTCGTAAAACACCGTGAATACCTTTCTCTCGAAACCATTGCAAGCTCTCTCATAAAAAAAACAAAAACAAAAAAAAGCCAAAAACCGAAAAAATGGGTATCAAACGCCGCACGAACTATGAACATCGACAAAGCGAATTGGAATTCCTTTGCAAGGTGAAGTCAAGGCGCGCACTATCCACTCGCTATGTGAGAGGCGCGACCATAGACGCTTCAGGAAAGAAGCGAAATATTTTATACCGCTCGCGCGCGAATAAATAGGAGCCCAATCTGAGTCGATACCCCGCCGCGCTGCAGATATGAAATCCAATTCGATTGTACCAGCATCGAGATTCGAGGCCGCGGGGGTGGCGGGATTTTACAAAGCGAGGAGCGAGCGAAGACTCCGGTGGAAATTGAACTGGGGCGCCGATGGCGAGTGGATTTGAATTTTCCTCCTCGGGCTTTTCTCGCGGCGGCCGCGTCGAACCTCGTGCGCTCGTAATTGGATCGCGCACGGGCGTCGACGGTGGGCCGAATTAGCCTCTAAAACTTGGCGGGTCATGAGCTGCCTTGCGAGGATGGAGGGGTGCGGATGCGCGCGGGATAATCGACGGCCGGTTAATATGTCAAGCCGCGGATGTGGCACGCTCGCTGCCACACTTTAGTGGTATTTGACTATTTGAGCGTCCTACTTTATTTCGACGTATTAACTGGGGAGATATAAGGCTGGTCGTTGACTTTTTACGAGGGGTTGAATCTTTTATTAGATAAAGAATTATTATCAAACTGCACGGTCGTTCAGAATAAATGCATGAATAATTTAGCTGAATGGATCGTTCTGCATTTTATTGGGATTTGTTACTGAAGAGCACTTTTGAATAAAACACTTCAGATGTAGCTTGTGTGATGCAGCAGATTTAAGGATTTTCTAACACGAAAATTAATGTTTTAAGGCAGAACAGGCACTTTTATGTTTCGTTCTGTTCAAATTAAATAAAATGAGGTTGTAGTAGATAATTATTGAAAATACTGAAGTTTTCAGAATAATTTTCATGTCACCCTCTAAAGTTGAATATGCGAAATTTTACTTTAGAGGGCAACACGTTGCTTTTATGTTGCTGGAATTCATATTTAAAAAAAATTGTGCTAGGAAATAGAGTGGTATTTACAAAATAATTGCAATTGGTTTGTTCAAATACGCATTAAAATTGAGCATTATATTGTTCTTAATTAACGTACAAACATGCCTTTTGCTAATGAATTTCATGCCTTACTTTGCTTTCAAAAACAATAAAAATAAAAATACTGACATTGAATTGAAAATTTTAGTTTAAAAACTTAAAAAAAAATTAAATACTTTTTTTAAATCATGGAGCATTGCATCAATAATTTTTATTTTTCTATACATAAAAATTTCAGGGCTAGAAGTAAGCGAATCTAAATCAAAATATACATTATGCATCTACGAAATGGAAGGAGATCTTAAAGTGGGAGAATTTAGTTTCGTTCGAGAGTATTAGCGAATTTAGATATCTGGGCACAACAATAAATGATAGGAATGAAATTAAAATCGAGATAAATAAAAGACTACACTCGGTTAACGTATATTTTTATACGGCGAGTAAATTACTAGAGTCGAGATTGCTATCAAAAAACGTTAAAATAAGGATATACAAAACTACAATATTACCGGTAAATTTATACGAGTGCGAAACGTCGGCGCTCAATAAAGTAGAGGAACCCTGTTTTAGATTATTAGAGAATAAGGTACTACAAAAAATATACGGGCTAAAGAAAGACGAGGAGACCGGGAAATGGAGGAGACTACACAATATAGAGCTGCACAATCGGTATGCAAATATTATCAGAATAA
This sequence comes from Eurytoma californica, assembly GCA_035586675.1. NCBI lineage: Eukaryota > Metazoa > Arthropoda > Insecta > Hymenoptera > Eurytomidae > Eurytoma > Eurytoma californica. Next base: position 25,785 of record JAXIUT010008718.1, read on the forward strand.
TAAAAGGGCGGAGGTTAAGATGGGCAGGGCACGTAACAAGAATGGAAAATGATCGTACGGTGGCGCGTATTCTGAGGGGTAAACCAAAACCAACGCAACCTTTAGGTAGTCCAAGACGCAGGTGGGAGGATAACATAAAAGCGGATCTATTAAAAATCGGTAGGGTGAATCGCCCAGTAGATGGACACCGACTAGTAGATGGACGATTTTAAATAAAATTAATTTTCATGAATTATTATAAATATAAAGAACATATTAATATTTTTATTAGAAAAACCGATT
>JAXIUT010008748.1:0-26041 GCA_035586675.1 Eurytoma californica
AATCGAGTATCCAGGCATCTTGTGACGATTCAAGGATTCAAATTGATAAGTTTTTAGTGATAATTTAAATTTTTCTAGTTTAATGTTATAGGATATTAAGTTAGTTTTGGACCTGAAGAAGGATGTATAAGATATCCGAAACGTCGTCATAAAGGGTAACATTTATGTCCGTCTGCTATGACCCGTTAGAGTCGAAAAAACAGAAAAACAATTATGTTCATAAACAAATTAAATAACTCCTGTCCAGTCACGCAAGAACTCCCCTCTTCGGCGAAACACTCTCAGCGCGAATAGTACTCGGCCGCGACGGCTTCGCGGAAGCTAGACCAGCGCGGGGGTCGCGCTCGGCCGCGCAAACGTTCCGCGCGACAGTGCACCGCGCGCGGCGCATCCTCCGCTCCCGCGGGGGTTCCGCTCGCGCGGCGAACCGTTAACCCTTGTCGCGGCCTGCACTACATGTGCCGCCGATTAGGTGCGACGCGACTTGCCCCGCAAGTTGCCTCGGGATGACCTATTAAATAATTACGTTCCCTTAATAAATATTAATTTGAAACTTTAATTAAAATTGTTATAAGAAAATAATGTTTCGGGAGGCTTGCATTTAGTAAAAAGAAAGCCAATCTATTATAGTAGGCTGACTTGAGCAGGCGTTTCAGAGATCGATCGATGCCTCGATTAACGAAGAAAATTATTGTTCGTTAAAAAAATATCGCTTCACGGCATTAAATCAAAGCGGTACCAGCGAGTGCGATATAGCTAGTCACAACCTGATTGCAAACTACCTAGCGTGCACGTCCGTCGGCCGGGATGCATTTTCCAGGCGCCCCGCCACGCGACACTCGCTGACTACATTGTCCCAAAGTGGAACTCGATCCGACGTAGTTTCAGTCGCTGGTACCACCTCGAGTGTGTATGGGCGGATAAATTAATAACCTTATTTTTTCAATAAGAAAAAAAAACCTCCTCCAGATATTATTCGATGCAGAGCAATTCATTTGCAGCCACTCAATCACGCGATAGACGTCAATTAATCGATCTCCGAATCACGATTGATGCACCGACCTTCGAAACCGAAAATACGCCTCTCGAAAATACGCCGAATCGAAAACTTATCCTTCCCCGGCCAATTTCTCGGAATCGGTCGTGTGAAAAGGGAGGCAGCGCTCGCACCGTGTAACGCGCTGCACGACAGTTTAGAGCCGCGGCTAATCGCCCCTGGATGGTTAGCAGGTGGCCGGTCCCTGCGCTTCGTCAGCCCATCCACTCTGAATCTCGAGCGTCGGGGCTGACGGCTTATAGACTGACAATTGCACCGCGGCTGCGCTTGGACGCGCGCCAATCCCCGGAGGCTAGGCAGACCGCACCGATCGCGCTCGAGTTTCAGACGAACGATGGGTGCGTTCTAGCGCTTCAAAGCAATTTTTTTCCTTTTGCAGTTTTTTTTTAAGCTGTTTGAGACCGACTAATTTGCGCGTCGGGGCGCTCGACGCGTATTCCGCATCGCGAGCGTGCTATCGGACGCCGCTCGAGATAACGCGCCGCGGTTATTGTAACACCGGTAATATCTCGGCGGGCCATAAATCTCGCCGGAATTAAGCGGTGTAAGGCGATGGCGCCTCGACAGATAAAGAGAGAAAAAATTGTGCAACCGTTCGGTACGTCACAAGCTTATATACGGCGATCTCTCGCATAACAGTCTGATTAGAAGTAAATTCGGCGGATCGGAGAGATTTTACGATCGAGGCTCGAATTTTCTATCAAGGCCCGCGCAATCTTTACGATCGGTGCCCGACTTTTTTTTTATTGCCCACGGCGTCGGTTTTCATTGGCGCCTACGGGCAGTGTACGGCGGGACGCGCGAACGAAGCGGGGGTGGCGGTAATCGCGCGGGACTTTTCGCGGCTATAAGACCGAAGGCTGCCGCGGCGGCTGGGTGTTTTTAATCTACGGCATCGCGAGCGCGCGCGCGTTAATTGGGCCGTTCCAGCGTTACGTGGATGTTACGCCCGCGCGATTATTGCTCCGACTCGCCGCGTTGCGCAACAACCACCCGGGCAAACGTAAGCGTGCGGCTGAACCTGAGCGAGAAGATTAAGCAGCGCAGTGGATGTAATGCACATTATTAATGAATTGCGATGAGCGTACGAGTTGAACGGAGTGCGCATTGTTTTACGAACGCGTAAACATGTTTGTCACTGTGTTAAAGTTAGATCGGTAGTGTTGAATTTTTAACAAAACATAAATTTACGCGGACAAAGGAAACACGTCGAGAGAAAATTATCGCAAAAATTATTCTCGCTATTGAAAAAAATATCACCAAAATGATCTAAAGGAAATATTTACAATGTGTTTAGCCACATTTCAACAACTGGCCAATTTTTTACCCGAAGATTATTATCTACGAATTTTTAAAAAATCAAAATGTAATGCACTAATCATAGAACCGATAAGTGACCAATTGAAAACTTCTATTTACAATATGCAACCTAACGTATAAATAATGTAATGATCAATTACACTATATTCGAAAAAAAAGAGAGAAAAAACACTTTCGTATCAAACAAAACGATCTCACCAATATGTAAAGATAAAGCGATCGAATCGGCATGACGCAGAGTGCATGAAAAATGCAGCGAGCAAGCAACAATGAAACCGAGCGGAGTCGCGCGGAAGTGCAGGGTCGATTTGTTTACAGAGAGAAGAGAGACCCACGTCGCGAGGCAGTCGCCGATCAATGACGTGATGAAAAAAAAGGGGGGTGAGCACGTCAGATCGCGATTCAGTTGTCGTGAGCGATGCTAACCGCGAATCTCCACTTCGAAGCATCGCTAAATTGTAGCCTTCGCCTTCGTGGGGCCATTGCGTGCTGCGCCTCGGTGGACACAGTCGTGAAGTATACAGGGGGTGGCTGGATTCTCATAGATGACAAATAAATCGGGATGTGAGTTATTTTAGCTGAGTTGCGTGATTGGTTTGGAATTTTCTTTTAGGTTTTTACTTTACGATGCGAACGCTGCTACGATGGATTTAGACGCCGATCGAGCTAAGTGTGTGTCTAAAATTCGTCACGAAGAAATCTAATTTCCATAATAATACGGCTCCCTTAACAACGATTCCATATTTCCAGTTTTTTGTGGAAAAAGGAGGTCAATCGAATTCCATGTCGTAACGCTAAATCTCTTGTAAATTGAACGTTAGTTTTTAAAAAAATCGGTTAGTTTGTCTCCAAAGCAAACTTTTATGAAATTTTTCAGAGCGACAAATGAGACGGTACGCTCCGACTAACGAAAAATTTGTTTGAAAACAAATCCACCGTGAAAATTTTGCAAAAGAAATACAGAGTGCACATTATACAGTCATACGGAGCATTGATCGGATCCGTTGGATCTTTCGGCGCGTGGGTGAGTACTCGGCGTATGCTAATCGCCGTGGAGCTTATCAGCGGCGTGTGCACGCGAGGTGTCCAGCTTATAATAGGCCCGGGATGCGATCGTCCGGGCCGCATCGATATATCACCCCCCACTTGCCCTTGACAGAACCGCCCGATGCTCTCACGAAGTTGAACGCGAAGAAATTTGACTTTTTTTTCCTCCCGCCGACCATTCGTTCGATCGGAAAACTAAGACTCGCTCGCGGAGGTAAGACGTGAAACGACTCGGTGTAGAGGCCGAGAAACACGCGGGGAGCGCGTAAATCAGCGCGAGAGTGGCTTTATCAGGCGGCTCGGGAAAAGAGCCCCCGACGGCGGTGCAGGCACGAAAAGAAAATCGAAGAGGAGCAGCCTCGACACGAGACGTCGCGCCCGGCGGGCCTGTAAAGTGGCATTAGCATCGCGGGGCCGATGTCAAGGCCGCGGGGCTGAGGAGTCCCGCGGAGCGCATGCCGGCCGCCGGGGCGCCCACCCTCCGGCCCGGGCATGGCCAGTCGTCCGGCGGTGCCCGCCGGAGCGCCGCCTCTGGGTCGACTTTTGTCGCGCCTTCGGCGCCCGGCCCGTCGCCGCCGAGTCCAAGGTCAGTGTTTCGACTTCTGCCGCGGGCTGTGCTTTTGTCGCTGGCTGTTGTTTGTGATGAGCCGTGCTAGTGGCGGAGCAGTGAACTGCGGTCCCGGGGATGTGCGCTTGCGGAAAATTCGACAGTCTTTTTACGAGGCAGGAATTAGAGGGCGCATTTTCTCAAGGTGGCGATAGTGTTACTTATGATAAACGTTAGTCAACAGCCTGTGTAGTCGAAAATTGTAAATTAGAATTTTTATAATGCACGTCTAATGCTTTCCATCACTTTCGCGATTTAGAAGTACAGTAGAGCTTTTATTACGGTAGGAATCATTTAGTTCAAATTACATTTTTCAAAGTAATTTTTAATTCATTATTCATGATCATAAAGTAAGATTTTATCAGGAATTTGACATATTTTTAAACAATAATCTAATATTATTGCTCAAATTGAAGCATTTAAAGAAAATGCGCTGCGGTCTCTCACGGCTTCTTATTAAGTTTTGTTTTTAGGTTTTTTATGTTATCTCTTTTGTAAATTTTTTGTAAACATATTTTATATATTTTTTCATGTAATGAGTTATTAAGCCTGTTTAATGTTAAATAAATAAATAAATAATCTCTATCAGATTCTTCAAAAATTTTTTTTAATATATTTTCAAAGCAAACTTACATCTCATTTTGTTATAGTTTATGGTGTAGTAATGTTTGACTAATACCTTTTATCAAATACATGCATACAAAATTGCGAAACGCTATAAAACTTGAAACAATAAGTCTATTTTGTTTAATGCCATCCTTCTAATCAAACCGTGAAACACACCACAAACTACAAAAGTCCTTCTTTCCATAAAAAAAATGTTTATTTCTACAAAAAATAATTTTTTATTTATATATTTTTCAAATTCTACTCTATTGCAATCTCATGCCAAGATCGAATTGCTTTGCAATTACCTTCAAACGCGTCCCGTCATGCATTTTTTATGATTTTCGTTGTCACCGAGCCTTATTTTTTATTTATGGGTAGCAATTTTTTCTGCACCTTTCATGATGAGCGATGCACTCGCACTACTTTCACTTTCACTAATGAACTTGACTCAGAGACTCAATTTGTGGTTTAGACTTTAAAATAACAAAATTAAAGAATGATTAAGATTATTTGAACATATAAATGGAAAATCATTGCAATATTTCGTTTAGTAACTTTTTTGTAATAATTATTAAACAGAAAAACTATTTTGAAAATTAATTAATCTCTCGTACCGTCTGAAAATAAAGTGCAGAAAAAATCTTTTATTTGATTAAGAAAAAAAAGCGTAAAAAATCGCAATAAAGTGACCTAGCCGCCTTTTCCTCGTAGCAGGCGAAGCTCCGGGGTAGCATGAACGTAGCCACGGTTTTCCCGGAGGACTACCCGGCACCCCAGGAAGAGCCGAGCGAACAGCAGGCCGGCGGCCACGCGGATCAACGGAACCACCTGGACTCCCGTCAGCAGCGATCGCAATCCCCCCGTCGCGCCTCCCGTAAGTACCTCTACAACCGCCTCCAGCTCGTTTCTCCCCGACGTACGTCGCTTCCCGGTGCTCGGGGAAACGCAGAGCAGCTGGGCATTTGCACTCGCTATTCGGAAGTTTTTGCGTGTCCAGCAATTAGTCGCGATCGCGGGAAATCGATCTGCATGCGTCAGCGCGCTCTTTCCGGAATTCTCGCGCCTCGCTGATTCGCAGCTGATTCATCGCTCGACAGGCGATTCTCGGTCGAGGATTTCTTTGCCAAACAGTTTTTTTGGAAAGTAATTTTCATTTATTTTAAATAAAAAGATGGGTTAATCGGAGGAGACTAAAAACATACGGCTTGAACTGGCGTTGTTGAACGAACTGAGAGGACATATCGCCAGAGACGATCTGAAGCGCCCGGAAAATTTTGCGGACCTACGGGAAATCGACGCGGCAACAATGGGTATGTTAAATAACACGGAAGAAACTGCACTAAGCTGAAAATATCTCTATCTACCGCGCTTCCTCGTCCTTTTTTGCTCTCTGTTCCCGTACAACATAAATACGTGGTAGATGTAATCGACGGTCGTATGCCTCTTTTTTTTTACTGAAGGTGTATTCAAGCAGTTTCTGGTTGAAAAATCAGCGAATTTTACTTTGAAATGAACGTCTTTCTAGAAGCGTGCGGTAGCGTAATTGCATGCCTTTTTTAGTACCTCGTGTTTAATGGTTTTTTTTGTGAGAATCCTAATACAAAAATCTGCAATAGGATAATTTTTGTTGTACTTTAGAATCGTAAATAAATTTTATTCGGTTACAAATGGAATCGTTCTGCGTTACACCTGAAAATGGAAAATTTTCATGACTTCACATGTTGCATTAGCGCGAAGGTAAGAAATTTATCGTAAAATCTCTTAATCATCAGTCATTTCTGCGCCGCATTTCTCGATCAATCAAGACTTTGCAGCATAGTAATGAGCTTGTGTCATCGGTAATTGATGCATTTAATACTCGATACGGAAATAACCGTGTGATATAATAATAATGAGACAATTCCATGTTATTATGCATTTTCTCATACCACCATTTAAACAGCGATTGTCTGACTAATTTCAAAGGAAAACATTTAAGTACAATTTCGCGAAATAATTTACAAATTCCTCAAACGAGAAGCTTGATCGTGCAATAATATGTAACATAAATATTATTTTGTATTCAATTGTTTTGTTTTTCAAAACTGATGCTAATTTATACATGCCTACAGGTAACAATTATAGGTACTGTAGATATAGTGGAAATTTTTGTACAAAAAGTAAAAACAATAGAGTTTCTTCTATAAAAATTAAGAAGTTTTCCGTGCACATTTTTTCAACTATTGCCAACCGCCCAAAGATTCTAATAAAAATTATAGATTATTTCCTGTAAAAGTAATTCCGGTGTTGCTAGACAATGTTTACATTAAACTTCTTTGCAAATTTATTTTACAAGAAAACTCTCTCTGTGTTTCAACCTTAAAATAATTAATGCACATGTGAACCTAAGCATACAATGAAAAAGAAATATATAACAGATCAAAATAAAGAGGTTTTATACAAAACGCAGTTACCAGTTATTAACGTCCGAGCTTACTCACAGGGGTGATGTCAACACGGGTATGTTCAAAGTCGCAACAAAGAAGAAAAAGAAAAAGATCATCCGAAATGTTTATTGGTGTACCTCGATTGCTTCTCCCGATAAGAAAAATATACCTTTATTTTTCTGACGCTCGCGTTGTTGCAGCCTTTTCAAGAAAAATTTATTTCCATAGGCATTTACGGTTTTGATTCTACATCCCCTATTCGTGAATCAATTATGCTTAATCCATATGGTAACATTATAGATTAGGTCATATTATTTATTTAAACAGCATACTGAAATTTTGAAAATGAAAAAGAAAATTAATACAATAAAATTATATTTTTTTTAGAAAATAAAAAAAATTTATTATTATTTTTTAAATTGAATTTACGGTAAATTCAGTAATTTTCCCCTGGAATATCAAAAATAGTCGAAAACTGATCATTTTCGGTGATATCAGTAGTATATTGCACAACGAGATAAGTCCAACGTCTAGTGCTTTTCGGTAATCGCGTCTACTGTTGAAGCTTTGCGTAAAATGCGCGGCTTCTGCGCGCGCCTAGCAGCTACCATCAATAACAAAATTACACTATGGGCGTGTAAGCCCGCGATTTCTGTCGTGCAAAGAATTATAAAACGCTTGAATGATTCAGTGAGAAATTCGCGTAAACTACTTTCCAAACAAAACGCCTAAGAACAATGAATCGCTCGTGAATGATACAGCGATCGGCAGTTTTGCTCCCGGCTCACACGCTTCTTTCGTTTCAGTCGCATTGTACGTCCCAGGCGCGGTCGTATGTCCATTTTGATTAAGGGCTCGTTGTTTCCGTTACATAAAAGCATAACTGCACGTACATTGTAAGATACAAATTTTTTGTATCAAGGTGTTTTTAAACTGATTAGTTCATTATTGAATTCCGAATAAAGAATTTATTGGCAATAAATTAATTAAGTGCGCAGTAAAACGCTTATTTAGATAAGAAGCGAAAAACAAAGAAATATCGTGGATGCAATAACAATAGTTAAATAATTCCCATTGTCAATTAATTTACTATTCACGTCTACCGCGGATTAATTGAATCTCGCCCATCCGAATGAGCTGCTGCGTAGCTCCAAGCGACGCAAAAAGTTGATTGGACCAAAATGAAGAAATCGCCGAAAAATATAGGACAATAGATCGCAAGGAAGGTACTTGAGAAATTCGCGACGTCATCGCGAGCTATTGCTTATTAATGCCAGGGGCAACAAACGTAAACGAAAACAAAATTCCGCTTGACCTTTGCTCTCCGAGTCCGCTCCGAAAAAGCGCCCCGGTTGACGCACGTAATATACTGGACGTGAGATTTTTCAAAAGTTCGGCGGCCCTGAACGCGTCAGTTTCAAAACGCACCCATAAGCCCGAGATAGCCGCGGCCAGATAAGTAGTGGCGCGGCCCGACGAATCCGCTGAATACAAAGTAGTCGCGGGGTGGCGCCGCGGCTACGAGCTCAGAGGTTTACTCATTTTCTCGAACAGCATTAGAGCCGCTGCCGCGCGATCGAAAATTTCAACCTACGACGCTTTTTTTTCGATTTCTGCGGCAATGCTTAATTCAATTTTGTAGAGAAACAAATTTGAAGGTAGAATTCTTTATTAATATTTTGATCACTATCAAATACTTATCGCGTTGTTTAAATTAATAATTATTGATTTAAACTGAAGTAGATTTTTCTATTAATTTTCAATTTCAATCTGGATGAGTGCACCGCCATTAATAAAAACTGCACAAAAAAAATCGAAATTCAAAGTTATGTTCTCTTGCAAATTATTTTAGTTACTGCATCGGAAAAATTACTTCTTAAAGGAAAGTATCAATAATTTTGTAATGATATGTAATTAATACCAAAAATACCCGATACACAAAGGTAAGTATTGCAAAGACTAGACAAGACCGACATTGAGTTAAGCAGGATTTCAGACATGTACTTGTTCCGGCCTACCCTACGATGTTCCAGATTGAATTAATCAAGCACGCAAATGTATTGAAAAACGACCTTCGGACGGAGGTCAATTGGTGCACCGTCGCAACGCCATACAAAATTTGGCACACTTATGACGGGACGCATTTATACTGGATCAGCATTAATTTCATTCATTCTTCATCGACTTTCATAAAATAAATCGTTGTTCGTTATATTAACAGATGCATTTTTAAATTGCATATGTACGCTGCACCTTCGTTAATGGAATGGTTAACATTCGACATAACAGCGTATCAAGTTGAAAAAAAAACTCATTTTTTTTCGATCAAAATTAACTCAAAATTTTCCAATATCAATTTTTTCGTAAATTATATAAGTACAATAATTTACCTATTAGTAAATTTGAATTGATGAATAACGCTTACAGCTGATACGCGATAATGAAAGACGCGACACGTCAACGTGCAATATCTGCTATCCTCTCAAGCACGTGTGCCGCATACCTCCAGCTCATCATCCTCGTGACTCGAAGAAAATAAAATATCTCGTTCTGCCTCACTGCGCCTCTCGTCCGATTATTATCTCCCATCACTTTGTTTTGTCAACAAACATGTAAACAAACAATGACAGAATAATTTTCAATTATCTCTCTTCATTTATTTTTTAAACATTTTCCTCCTTTTTTAAACTTCGACGAAAGCCACGTTATCCCGCAGCCTATGTTGCAACGAAGTTGCGCGACGCTCAATAATGTAATATCCTCAGCAGCGAGTGAGAGATAAAAAAAAAAGGGATTGAAAAGATAAAGGGGCAAATCATAAGCATTGGACGAGGAGGTTGGGCAGGTTGTCCCGTTCGCAGAATCCGCGGCGAAAAAGTGAACGGGTACCCCGCTCCTCGTACTGCTTTTAAATGAAATTATAGCGATCCTTTGGGAGGGGATTTTTTCAGTTGTCTCGTGAAGTAACGGTAGTAGAAAAATCTTCTGATATTCGATTTACGTTGGTTGATTGGTCAGGATAATTGATCGTGTCGAAAATGGACTTTAGGAGATGAGCCGCTCAAACGCATGAGTGTGCAGATTAATCTATGATGCGTAATCGGGCTTAGGTTCTTGCCACGCATAGTTAACCCATTGACGAGAATAACCATTTTCAAATTCACTGCCGTGAATGCTGTACTGTATACATGTAAATCGATTTACAATTTGATATACCTGTCATAACGAGGCAGCTTTTTCACTATTTCTTTTTTTTTTTTTTTTCAAAAACAATTTCTCCTTTGATTTGCAGTAATGTGATTTATAAAATAAAGGCCAATATTTATTCTTCTAGCGTGCCTTGTTGGCGATTCATACATGTTAAGACTACATTCAGTAATTAGTCTGTTGAACAATTTTTCTTGCGAATAAAACGTTTACATTTACAAAAACACAATTGACAGCGTGATCGAAAAGCATGCGTAATAAAATAAAGCGAAGCACGCATATCGGTGATTCTCCAAGAAAGTGCATATTTTCTTGTGTAAACTCCGTGGTAGTCAAAGCCTCTCCTTCATTGGATAATGATGATAACTTGAAATTTTTTTTATAAATAAAACTTAATTTACTTGAGAATAATACCCGAATTACAAATTGCATGTTAGCATCATCATCCAACGAAGGAGAGGCTTTGACTACCACGAAGTTTACACAAGAAAATTTGCACTTTCTCGGAGAATCAGCCATATCTATCGCAGCGAAATGTCGACTAGAAAAAGCGAACGTAATCGCGCGCGATCGTCTTTCTCACCGTGGCACGGAGCAATGACGAAAAAAAAGGAGCTCGATGACCCGTCCGGGAGGCCGTTGTCCCAATTAAGGGGCGTTTAATTACCGAGAGTGCGCGCACCGGCGAAGAATCGCCGATTATTCTAGGATCGCCGCGGCGATGATTGAAAGTCGGTCAGTGCGCCAGAGCCGCAGCCTCAGGGCCGCGAGATCTCGGACTCCCATTAGCCGCTCGAAAGGTAGGGGTCCTTTGATAAAGCGCGGGGAGAGAGGCGGCGCATCGAAAACCGAGGAGACGGTGAAACCTCGTTTTGAATGTTGCTTTTTTTAAATTATAAAGTAAAACGTAAAATGGAGTTTTTAAATGACGCGAAAAATTTCGAAAATATCAATTACACGAGGATGTATTAATTCTAATTAATTGTAATTTTCTCGTGGTTTTCTTCGAACCAAGTCTGATAATGAGTGGTTAAAGCGGCGTTACTGATAATAATGCTTTCTCGCGAATAGAGATTAAGATTTACACTGAAAAAATGACATTCATGAATGAGTGTTCAAGAAAATTCAACTTAAAATATTATTTCAACCAGTAAATGCATCTTGTTGTAATTCGAAGAACTGTGCTGATGCAAATTGAAACGCTTCCTGCACTCTTTAAAAGCAGTAATTATAATCTCGTTTATTAGAAAACTATTTATTGCCGAACGCATTATTGTAACCCGAGGAGTTTTGGCGGTATGGATGCCAATTCCAAGAAACTGAGACAAAGTTTGTCGCCGTTTTTTACGTATAGCGAGGAAGTCTCGGCAGGTGATGGAAGCAGGCGAAACTCCGGCACGAATTTCCTCCTCCTCGTAATCACAGGCGCGCGAAAAGCGTACAATAAATGGCGTAATTCATCGGTGGCGTTGGCGCGCTAAAAGAAAAAAAAATTTCGCAGTCATCGTCGCGACGGCGCATCTCCGCCGTGGCGCGGAACTCAGAAGCTCGTTGAGGCGTTACGTAGCTCGTCTGATATCACCGACCATTAAAAAAAAATATATTTTTTTTTCCTACAATTTTGGTTTTCCTCCTCATTGTTGCACTTTTCCATATTCTCGACGACCAGTCGCAAAAAGACGTCCCTCTTCTTTTCGATTCCTATCGCTTTTTCTTAACAATGAACATTCAGTTGTATAACCAGCTAGCCTTAATCACAGCTGCGACTCGTCGTTCCCTGCTAATTGTCACGAAGCCGAGGTGTATGCGAAATTTTTTCAAAATTAAAACAACTCCTTTGTTTTTTGGTTCTTCCATGCCAATAGTCAGCACGGAACATCAATGCTAAGTAAAAATTCAACACTGAGTTTATCCTTCCTATCACTTCTAAAACGAAAAAATGTCTCATCTCACGACAGTTCGTCGGCGCGGATTTCGTGACCCAATCGGCGTTAAAAAAAAAAGAAACATCCACGAGAGCGTAATCCCGCAAAATTGCGCTAAAAGCTAAGCAAATGTACAAAGCGAATTAAAAGCGCATCGGCGTTTGCTCGAGATTCGTTCCTTTCCTTCCAGTCAGCTTTACTTTGCGCGTCCCTATTAAACAGTACGAGAAATATCGGCGACGCGCTCCACCGGGCTCTATCTAATTCTCAAGTCGATGCCGCGATGCGTAAATAAAGAAAAGAAAAGACACCGGGAACCGGTCCAGCGGAAGCTTACTCGCAATTTCGTCGCGAGGATGTTTCAACCCGCGGCCTTACTTCATCGGCGACCCCACCGACTGGTCCCCGGCTACATTGAGGCCAACTTTTGCGCGCATTAAATGCTCTGTGATGTATACACGACCTCAATGGATCTTTCCTTTTCTATGAGTTTACATGAACGTAGGGATTTTCATATGTCTCTCTTTATTTTGGACAGAGTCGCGCGAGTCTAAAAATAGTCGAATTGTGCTGTTGTACTGTTATAATTTATTCAAAACATTTCATTCACAAAAATTATTACGTACATTTGATTGCAACAGATTTCCTATTTATTTTTTTTTTTTTTCAAATTGAACCAAGTATTCATAAGACGTTTTATAAACGTTTTAAAACGTCTGTAAAACAATTTGAAAAAAAACTTCGCGGCCAAAATAACGTTTAAAAGACGTTTAAAAGACGTTATTTTAAACATTCACAAAAAACGTCTTGGTGTCTTTGGACACGTCTTTATAACGTTTTTATAACGTTCCGTGTTTGCAGGGCATATTTACATTCCTTTGCCATTTCGCATAAAAGCTTTCCTTCCGAAGTATGAAACCATTTGACATTTGTGCCACATTAAAAAGAAGTTACGTTATGTTAGCGAAAAAGTACGTTCGTCAAAAAAGCACTCCAGATTCCACCGCTTGATGCAGCTAAATAAATATCAACGCAACTTGAAATTTTCAACCGAAAGCGCACTATTTGCCACGTACGTCTCGCGTCACGGCTATCGTTCAATAATCTTAAATCTTCATTAAAAGCACCTCTGTAAGCTGACGCGTTGTGCAAAAAAGTGCACTTTCACATCTCCCGCGCGAGTCGACTAATTAAAGCCCGATATAGCCTGCCGAATCCTCGTCAATCAACACCTCGGCACGCCCGAAAAAAGAAGAAGCCGGCGAACGCCCTCCCGCGAAAAAAAGCAAAGCAACTTCCGCTCGCCGACTGCACCCGAGCCCCCCTCGGCAGCAAAGCTCGGACTCCCTGTACTTAGGATCCCGAGTCTATTTCGAAACGCACCGGCAAAAAAAAAGGCGAGCGTTACATAATTTATGGAGATTTATACTTCTCGGAGTTCATCCGCAGCGCGCTCGCCCGGTTGAGTCACCTCATTTTCGTTATCCCGGCCGCGCGGTGGCGGGAGCGCAATAATCTCGACATGGCACTTCAAGTTCGCGACTGTTCGGTCCCCCTCCGTCGGCCGAAAATCAAGCTGGCCCCCGCAGTGGGGGCCCTATACGGCGCGTATACTCCCTCTTTCTCTATCGGCGATCCTCGCGACCTTTTTTCCTCCCACCCTGGTGGGCCTGCGGAGCAGCCGGGGAAATTATTGTTATCGAGAGTGGGTCCTTGCGCGATCGCCGTCCCTCGAGGAATGAAGAGCTGGCTCCTTTTATCATCGCTCTCTGTCTCTTTCTTCCTTTTATTTGGCTTCGAGCAGGTGCGCGTTCGGCGTATTTTGTAACGTCGCGAGTCCTACGAAAAAGTTGGATCGCCTCGCTTGTAGTAGACGACTGGTCCGACGCATTCGCCGCTGAGCGAAATTCGATTTGGTGGGCACAGGGGCTATTGACTCGCGCGAAAGGAGAGAGATCAAAGTAAGACGGCCAAGCCATTCAGTCTCAAATTTCAGGACAATTGTTTAATTACGCAAGTTCCTGCTGTTAATCGAGTGTCGGACCTCCACCGTGCTATTTTTAATAATTGATGTAATTATTATCTACACACTGGACTTTACGCTCGAATAATTAAAAAGAGATTAATCCTCAATTATTCGATTATCGAGATTCGAATCAAAACTGATAATTCAATTTGTACTGAAAAAATTTATCGATTTATTTGAATTAGCGCACTTTGTAAAAGTTCCCATCGCTACACCATTCTGCTAGATCACCTTTGCTAATTCTTTCTTTAGCAATTCTAAGATCAATTTCTCAAATAACACAAGATTCGCGTCATCTCGTATAGTCCATCAAGAGGTTACAAGATCAATCTAAATATTTGATCAAAGTCCAATTTAATTGAAAACTTGCCGAGAAAAAAATTATGAATTTTAAGTACTCGCGATTCTAACTAACGATCCTTTTGTTCATAACACAAGATTGATGTTGATTCGATTGATGTTGATGCCCCGCCTTTCCAGACAGTTTGCAGGGGTAGCAACGGAGTCGGGAAAAAATCGGCCCTCGCCGATCCGAGCGATGTATCATCGGTTGATCGGCGTTTCCGCGCGGCAGCATCCGCCGCTCTCCCTTTCGCCGGTGCCTCGGGTAAACGTCGGCGGCGCGGCGGAGCAGCGTCCAAGTGGTCCTTGGCGTTGCGCGTGTCGCGGCGCGGCCGCGCGGGTGGGGGGCCGAACGGGCGCGCGCAACGAGCAAACGGAACGGGGCCGACCGCCGAAGCCGCGATATAACGCGCGAGCCTCGCTCTCGCGCACTCAATAGTTCGCCTGCCCTCGCGATTGTCAAATAGCCCGCGCCCACCCCCTCCGCCGACGCCGACGCCCACCCCCAGTAAGGAGAGCTGCGCCCCCCTGACCGCCGAGAGGAGAGCGAGTGCGACACCTCCCCCTTGCGGCCACCCCGTTTCTCCGGTCTTCGCACGGCGGTACAGTGAGATCGGGACGGAATAATGAGCAAGTCGTGGACGGGTTCGTTTTACTTTTATTCATAACGCCTAGCGATGCTTTCGAATGCTTTTTAGTGACGTGCGCGTTGTTACTTCCGAAGAGATTCAAAAAATTCTTCTTTGCTGCGTAAGAATGAGAGTGGACTTTCAAAGTAAAAGTGTTAAACCAGGTGAAATACTAAGTGCTGCGATATTACGATACGCAAAAAAGTTTATAAAGTTTAAAAAAATCATGAATCTTAATTAATCGTAGGCAGTCAATTTTTAAAATGTTTCCCTTACGCTAAATTAAGTATAACTAACATCATTGCTTTCGTACAATTACTTTGAAAAGCAGTCATTCATATTATAAACATCTCCCTTGCACCTACGAATTTCAATATGAAATGGAAAAACTCATAAAAAGAACAAACCCGTACGCCGCAATGATAATTTAAATTATGCTCCAGCTGCCTAAGCAGCCGCTGCACAAACAAAACGATAATGTAACGAATTCTTCGCGTGCTCACGTTCGTATTGTCATGAAAACCGTATGTATGTCCTTTGCGAGCGCGACGAATATTAACGTCACTTCGGCAGATGCGAGGAAGCAGATTCGAAGCTCGAGAGGAGAAAAAAAGAGGTGCACCGAAGCGCAATAACCAAGGCAGCGTTTAAAAATTCGTAACTTCCCGACATTGTGAGATCGCGGAATTTCGCGCTGCACTAAAAATCGAGAAAAAAAATCAAAGCGAAAACAATGGCTCGGCACGCGCAACGTGCTTCGGGTGGAAGCTAAGTGAGTTTCCATGCACCGCCACGTAGATCGGCTAAAAAAAAAAAAATTTTCGAACTCACGTCACGATACTAAAGCGAGAATTAATAAAAAAAACAGACAAAATTCATTTGGATCCCAGATGAAGTTTTGGTGTGTTGAAGCACGCTTCTTTTTTCTTTCACCTTATCGGTGGTCTAAGAACTGTTAAACACTACTGTGCATAATGTGCCGCTTTCAAACAATGTTATCTTATCGTGGTATTTGAACATTTTCATTCCCGCACGAAATTGGCCGATGCTTTATTAATCATAACACGTAATTTCGAAACAACGTTGAATTATAAGCAAAATTACTTAAGTGCAAAAACAAAATAAAATGTTAATAAATATCCTATTCACTTTTCAAATTTAAATCAATTGGATTAAGTATTAATTAAATGAGTAGCTTCCACGTTTATTCGTAGCTCATTTCGTTTTCAATTTTTGAATGATTGAAAGGCCATATGATGCATGTCACATCCGATACGAAAAATTGAGGTAGCATGAAAAAAGTCTCTTCAATTATCGTTCATTAGCGAGCATCGAATGGCAATTTCGGTCGAGGATCTGAGGATCGACCTTAACCCAAACCGTACATCTACCCAGATTCTTTTTTTCAACGGCTTCGCTGCCTCGGATTAAATAACTTTCTTATATTTTCAATCAAATCTAAAAACAAAATTTTGTTTTCACCATTCAGGAAAAAAATTGCTCGCCGAAGTTTTCTTTTCATTCAATTGCGCATACCGATTGCTCATACCGATTTTCCGCTGTTTTCATAAAATCAATTAATTATTCATAAATAAACAACTTAAAGTGCAGAAAAATCCCGGAATCGACGATTCTCGGAAAAAAAGTGCTTTCATCGACAACGGTACACAAATTACAATTTCAAAA
The DNA here is from genome assembly GCA_035586675.1 of Eurytoma californica. Taxonomy (NCBI): domain Eukaryota; kingdom Metazoa; phylum Arthropoda; class Insecta; order Hymenoptera; family Eurytomidae; genus Eurytoma; species Eurytoma californica. Next base: position 16,882 of record JAXIUT010008748.1, read on the forward strand.
TAAGAAATTTTAATTGCCGATGACATAACGAGCAGTCGGATATTGAGATAGCATCCGAGTGATCGAATAAGCGAGAGTGAAAAAAATTGCACATCCATAAAAAAAAAAAGAAGCCTGTGAAAATTAATTTGGACCTTAAAAGAAACTGACAAGATCGCGCGCGCGCCTCGATGATCTATCCATCAAGCCGATCGCGCGAGTGAGAAATAAAGAGGGAAGCCGATACCCACTCGGCGATCCGCGGGGCAAAATATTGCTGGCGATAGAGATAAAGAAATTGGGTAACTAGCCGATCGATCATTCACCGCGGCCTCCGTATTTCGCCGGGCTCCGATCCTATATCGAGAAGCGAGCATCCCGAGTATCCCGTGCTGCAATGATGAGGCTGCCTAAGTGAATTACACGATAGGCTCGCGATATTTTAGAGAATTTATTGAGAGCAGCGTTGGTGAGGTCGCGGATTGAATGGATGATTATGGAAGTACCAAAACGATATTCGTAAACTTGAATATTGCCTTGGTGATGTATCGGGCGGGCAAAAAAAACAGCATGAAATTACTTCGCTACATTTTTTTCCATTATTTATTTATAAGGCTTTCAGGCACTTCGCTAATTTGTTTAGAAAGGCCGTACTGTTATATTATATATACATGGGTTTAATTTATTAAAACTGCGATAGAGGACTACAATTTGCGGTAGGGTGCAATTTTTATTTAAAAATTTTATTTTATTTAATTTTTAATAATCAATATAGAAAACGTACTAAATTATTTACAGGGTATCGATATCAAATTTTAATATATTCTTTTCATGTATATTAGAATCAGTACATATGTAATTCTATAACTGTAAAACCACGGGCGTATTCGCAAATGAATGTTTGCTTGATAATCGTTAATTAATTAATTCACTTTTAAAATCGTGCAATTGAAAAAGGTACCATTATCGACAATATTCGTTTTTACGGTATACTGTTGATAAAAAGGCAAAGTCAGGGTACACCGATAAAATATTTCGATGACGTCAAATTTAATAACAGGAGCGTGCGTGCGTTTTGTAATTAAAACATCAACATTAACGATTGACATGGTCGATCATACAGAATCAACAATCGAATGACCATCTTTAAGTCCGCTTTAAGTGTGACATTCATTAGCTGGTCTTGTAAGCCCGAGCCGTTAAACATTAAAACGTTGCTCGTAAAACTCATCGCATTTCGCCGAAATTAAGCCTCGTTGCAAAATTTGTGCGCTACATTATTTGTACTTTTTCGTCATTATTTTTATCCGCTGATTTAATCTATATAACAGATGTAACAATAATGAAAAAAAAAATCAATGTTAAATTTATGTAACACTTGGTGAGACTTTTAATAAGTAACAATAATAAAAAAAATATCAATGTTAAATTTATGTAACACTTGGTGAGACTTTTAATATTTACAAATCAGTTATCATTTACGTCGTAGCTATTGTAAATCAATTTCCCTTTATCTCACAATAGTTAGAAAATTCAGGCTATAGTAATTAAAAAATATGTTTTTTGAATATCATTGTAAAGAATTTCAGACACATTAAATTCTTGTACACGAGTATAATAGTTGAAATATTATTAAAATCCCAATTATATTTTCTAAAATAAAGTAGATATGCACTGTACTAAAAATAGTACTCGAGATAAACAGTTTTGCGGGTGCTGTCTCGAACTCGGATGAGAGAAATGAGCATATCTGAGCGCGAGAAAGCATGTCAATTGTTTTTTAATTTTGTGCGAGGTTAATAATGCGCAAAATCTTACGGTTCCCGGAACGCGCCCCATTCCTCTAATGAAATAAAAATATATTCCAAAGTGTCTAAAAAATGGCCAACAAAAGTAATATATAATTTCCACGATCACTGCTACAGCCTTTTATTAACGTCAATGTATGCGCAGGCGGTAAGGACATCTTGGGCCTGGAGGAGGTATCCCGCGTCAGCTTCCTGCTGCCGCTGTTCTCGGAGGCCCTGGGCACCTGTCTCCTGGTCATAATCGGCTGCGCCTCGTGCCTCCAGTACGATGCCGCCCCGACCGTCCTGCACATCGGCCTGACCTTCGGCCTCGCCGTCGCCAGCCTCGCTTACGTAAGCACCCTTCATCATCGCCCTCCCCGTCGGCCCGTCGCATCGTCGTCCGCTTCGCCGCTGTCCACCTCGAATTGCCTCCTTCCACTCCACTTTAAATTTGCATTTTTGAGAGACGGCGAAGCTTCATCGGCGGTAAATCGCGAGGACATCCGCGGACACGTCCCCGCGGATTGCGGAACGCCGCGCGTAACTCATACGGGGAACTCCGTATCGCGAATCTCGCCTGATTTTCCCGTTGCCACGGGGCTCCGAGAAAAAGTGGAACGACCTCGGGCCTGGGAGAGCGAACCTCCGACGACAGGGATTCCCGGGGACAGCGAGAGAGAAGGAAGGGGCTATCCCCGAGGGAACGCGCGGCTCGGCGAATTTTTAAGTGAAAATATTCAAGGAGACCCGATGTTTGCGCGCTTCTTGGTGACGCGATTACGGCGATGGAAAAAGGGACTCCTTCATCTCGTTGGAAAATGAAAAAAATTATACTAGCGGTGCTATTAATCGGCTAATTTAATTTGTATGACACACGGCCATTCAAGGTTCGCTCGAGTAGCAATTAATCTTGACTTTAATTAACCGAGACGCCCGCGTGTTTTTTTCGGTCGGGCGCGTGCCGAGTTCTTTGCCGATCCTACGGCTCGATCGTTAGGTTGCGCAAGCCGCTCTTGTGTTTACACGGGCGCTTGAAAAGCCGGCTCACGGGCGTATTGAGATGGAGAGCGAGTGGCTCGTTCCCGTGGGAATTTTGCATTGGTCTATTGAATCAGCGGATGATTTTCGTTTTCGTGAATCGGTCCCTTTGCTAATCCACCCTGCCTTTTTAAACAGTGGTAGGTATATCTATACCAGCGAAAAATGCGAAAAGAAAGTTATTCCACAATCACAAAATTGTCGAGTAAATTTCTAAAAGATCAAGCACTTCTTCCATCCAGCACGCGAACAGCCAGTCTGCCCGAAACTTTAAAGCGTCCTGCCGAATTAGCGTCGCGAAAAAGTCGAAATTTCTCTATTTATCGTACGCCAAAATTAATCCTATTGTAATAGCTCGCCTCGGCGCTCTTAAGTAACGTCAATTACAGATCACTGACTGACGCAAAAAAAACAGGCTCTTTTGTTCGCCCCGAGTCGACTAATTTTTTTTTACTCGACAAGAGAGGCCCGCAGGGTAAATCCGCAGCGGCTGCACGTGAGCGCGCTCCTCGAATCTGGCACGGTAGCTCGCTCGCGGTTCCGTACGCTTGCGCGATTACCCTATTTAAAAGCTACAGAATCGCGTTTTCATAACACCTATTATGCCCTGTGTAACGATGAGATACATAACTTGCGATGTTAAATAGTGTTCGAACTATTTATTTTATTGAGAAAGATAAATTTTAATGATTAATAAATGAAAAAGTATAAATTTGTTGTTGACGAAAATATCTAATTAAACCCGGCGGTAAACGTGTCCTTTCTGTCGCGCTTCCCAAAGCAGTCGGCTTCTCCATGTCCAGGATGGGAGGGGGTACGGGCTCCATTCACCAAAACTTCGGTGCACGCGTGCCCGCAAGAAAGAAGGGGGCACGCTTCGGTTCTCAGGACCTCGGCCCAGGCGTATATCTGACCCGTCCGATCTTCTCTCGATCTCTCCACCCCTCGCCGTTGGTTCTCTTTTCGCTGCGTAAACCTGCTTATACCTGCGCCGCGCGTCGACAAATTGACAGAAGGCTCGGGACCGGGAATCGGAAAATTTCGTTCGCTTACCTTTTACGTATCGATACTTTCGCTTCAATGTGTGGAATGAAAAATTAAAAACACGAAGTGACAATGAGTTTAAGTCTAGATTGCATAATTCCCCATTAGTCGAAGATCAACTTTCAGGGAAAAATCCCTCGATTCGAGGGTAAACTGAGATCGAGTCGCTTTTCACTTTTTGCTAATTCTTTCAGATTAAGAAAGAATGTAAAATAAATAATGACCATCCAAAGGGATTAATTAAAAAGTAAATCGCATTGGAGCAGGTATCGCTTCGATATTTATCGAGATCCTCATTGGCGGTGTGGATATCGCGTCAAATTACAATTCAAAAGTCGTGCAAGATATTTCTCAATTTCCGGAATAATAATCCACGGACCCTCCATAAAAACTCGCTAATGCTCATTCATTTTTATTAGGCCTACGAATTGCGAAAGCATCTTTTATGTACACTCGTTTATGCGTATCCCCGCGAGCTCTTTCAAAAGTTTTTGCTCTTGTACCGCGGCAAACATTGACACTGACGCGCGCAAACGAAATGATCGATTTTTACTAGTTCTATAAAATTTTCACTCGCAGGTTTTCCAATCATTTCATTGTAGCGGTGCGCACTCCACTCTACAGTTGCCAATAAACAACTTTTTACTTTAAAAGTGCGGTAAATAGTAGCCAAGTTCCGACCGTAACGATACTACATTTATATATTATTTCTCGCAAATAATTTTCTTTTAAGTAAATGCTACTTTTTAAATAACAATACGCGTAAACGTCTGATTAAGGTATTTCTTTTAAATAATTACCGATAATAAAATTGATCTATTTGCGGCGCTTTTTCCTAGAAGCGAGCGCATAAAGCTGTATTAAACGCGCATTAAGCGGGACAAATTAAAAACAGACTTTTTTTTTAGGTCAGTACACTATTCAAATGGCTCCGGGCTCTTTAAAGCGAGAAACAACCAGTTCAAATAATGAATCACCTGGAATTATTCTTTTGTAACGCCGGTGCATAGTATTTCGCAAGCGATCATTTATTTTCTCACTCCTCGCGGCGGCTCGCGCCCCATCCATCAATAGCCCACACCAGCCGTCGTCCCCTCCAGTAGTGCTTCAATCGCCCGTAAAATAAAGTCTCGCCCGCGCGCGCGCGCCGGACGGCGCCGCGTCGTCTCGCGCGCTCTACCCACCGGGAATCCAGTTTAAATTTGCGAAGTCGAGCGTTAAAAAAATTGAAAGCGAGGAAAAAAAATATTGTCACTGGAGGGACTATCCGCTGCTCGATCTCGGATTGTAGACGCGGGTACGAAAGTATCTTGCCCAACGAAAGCCGTAACCGAAAAAGGAGAACTTCTTGCGGAGCCCTGGCCGGAGGGCAGAGGCCACCGGCGCTCGTTGCGCGGACTAACGAACAAAGACAGAAAGAGGCGAGTGAGAGGGATGGAGCGACGTCCGCGCGTAATGTTGCGCAATTGCGAGGAGGCGAAGAGAAAAGGGATGAACGAGTCGGGACCCTCGAGTGCATGCACGGACTTACCTTGCAATCGCATTCGCGGCACCTTTACTTCTGCGCACATCGGCGGGGGAGATATACGGGTGATAGGTATTTTCTTTCAGAAACTTCCAGTCGTGATGGTAAGATGAATATCGGAGCTGACGTTAGGCTCACCCTTGAAATATATGTCGATGATTTGGAATTTTCGATGAAATTGTAGCTTTTTGTGCAATTTATTTAGTTTTTATTTCAAGTTATACCTGTTTTAATAGTTATTACGGTTTAAGAGACTTTTAAAAGTACATGACTTACTATAGTCCCTTATTCACACGACGTTTGGTTTAAGATCACGCGTTTGAAGCTTGCATTGCGGAAGAACTCGTCAAAGGTTTGCAACTAAAAAGAATGAAAAATAAGTGACATTATTCACAAAAGCCATTGCATTGCGTCAAAAGAAAACGTTTTTTACTTGCAAAATAAAATACGCGCTCTCGTCAATCATTCGACAATTTTATTGGTCAAATTGAAGCGAAACCGCAGCCTCGACAGCGTAATAATTCACCTCGGGAGGTGTGTTATACTTTTTTCCACTATATTTTTCACAGCTGTCCTGAAAACAGCATTATCAGGCTTCCCTCACTTGTACTCGCGGTAACAAGGGTTAAGATCTTACAAAAGGATCGATCGACCATTTCGGCAATATAAATATTGCGGTGCTCGCTTGAATATCGATTTAAAAGCCTCAATCATACTTTGTTTCTCTTTGTTGTCCCTTATTTTTAAAATATAACCTCGACCGAACGTAAATCCTCGGTGGACCTGTTTGACGCCCTCCTCAAAAAAGAAGCATCTCTCGTTCACGCAATTTATATATCGCGTATAAAATCGACAAGCATTTAAATGGAAGTGTAAATAAAAAAATGCAAGAACACTCGTAGAGGTGACGTAATCGCATTGACTTGGTAATTCTAAAAAGTCAAAGGCAATTACCATCGAGAAATTGCGAGAACATTGTAACCACCTAATAGTCGGCTAATTCCCATCCGATTTTTACAGCCCGTAAATCAATCAGAAATGTAAGAAGAGAAAAAAAAAACTGTATCCACCCACCGAACAAAATCTCGTGGGATGCAGAACGCGAGGGTCGAGTTCCTCGGAGTTAGTACCCCGCCGAGGAGATCAGTAGTTACGGGTCGAGCACGGCCGGGCCACGCCTGCAGTCTCCAGCTCCCCGGCCATCCTTTTGATCGCGCGGGCATCAATCAGCCTCGAGGGCTCCGTACCCCTCCACCGGGAGCGTCTCGTCCCATTGTCCCACCGCCGCCGGTGGTCCGCGCGAGTGCACGCCCGGACGGCTCGCGCGCGCGCGAATTATACGGTCAAGGTGACGACGAGAAATGTCAGCGCGCTGCTCTCGATCCGGCACCGTCGTAACGTGCGTGCAAAAAAAAGGAAAAGAGAGAGAGAGAGAGAGAGGGAGAAGCCGATGGAAGGAGAGAAGAGGTGCGTGCGAGTAGGTTGTCGGAGCCTTCGGGCTAAGTGTTGCACCACCTCGCCCGACGGTTAGACCCCCTTGGGCAAATCCGCGGCCTTATTTACCCTTCCACCTTGGGCGCTGCACGCGTTTCGCGCCGGCCGGCCGTAAGCGAGCGCTCGCTTTTTGCCGCGTCGCGGCGCTTACTCATCCGCGCGGCCGGCGATCGCCAAATGTAAAAGGAGGCGGCGAGAGCGCGCGGAGGAGCGAGCTTAATTAAGCGCGAGGAGACGAGCGCCGAGCGACAAGGTCGCCGGGATCCACGCGAGCCGCCTCTTACACTGCTCCCCTCCCTCGCGATGCTTTTTCTCCGGCTCTAGGGGTGATTAGAGCGCGGCTAGCAAGCGACACATTGTCCGCTCATTTATTCGACAGAGACTTGAGACGCTCGAATTTTTTTCACTCTTATTTCTCCACCTTTTGCTCCCTTCGGTAAAATAGATTTCATATTTTTTCCCTGCTAGGAATTGTTAAATTTCTTTCGGCAATGAACGATTTCAGCTAAATTACGAATGTTCGTAACTTAATTGTATTCAATTATTTTTTAAAAAACAGCAACAGGTTAAAAATACCGCATTTACAAAAGTTAATATATAGTAAGTGTTAGAGTATAGACTCGAAATAGATAGGATATATAGAATAATTTTTTAAACAAAATTTCATAAATACTATTCGGCAAGAAATTGAAATGGGAAAAAATGAAAATAGAATTCTGTATTAAATAAAAAAAAGTATACCTATCAATTTGATCCTCAACTCACATTGAATAACTATTGTTTCACCGCTTTTTTTACCACTTTTTAATAAAATCGTGCCACAGGTATGTATACATTGTAATGCGGAACAGTAGTAATTCAATAAAAAATTAAAGCTGCATTCGGAAGATGAACAAAACATAACACTTGCAATCGTTATTTCCAACTTAAGGCAATAACAAAGTTATCAACTTGTTTCTCGATTAAGTAGCTTTGGCGATAATCATTGGCGCATGATGAAACAGGTATCTCGTCGATGAGCAGTTACGAAAAATCCGTTTTCGAAGCCGATCCAAAAACGCCTGTGTCGCAACAACCTTTTTACAACGTTTATCGCCAATTGCCCACTTCCCGCTCGAATTTCTAAAAAAATGATTGCTCTTTTTAAAATGGCCGCGAGTCGAAGCCCACGTTTTATTATCAATTTTTTGCGCGCCATAAATCAACCCGCCGCGGCGCGAGTGACACAACGCGCGTGGATGAAAGGAGGTAAGAATAAGGGGAAAAAATGAAGTGGTACGTTTTTGTTACACTTGCTTCGCGGCACATCCTTAATACAATTTATAAAATTCTCGTGGCACGAATTCATGGGTATTTCAAAATTTACCCGGCGAGTGATTCACTGGGCTGGGAGCTCGTCAGCCGGCATAAACGACTGATCTATAGCCTTAGGGAAAGAAATTAAATGGAGAGCTCACTTTTGTAACAATCATTTGCGAACAAGAGGCAGCGGGAGCTGAGGAATTCGAGACTTGCATAATAGTCCCCCCCCTCCTGCGGGTAACCTGTGAAAAGATTGCGATTCATTTTTTTTTTTTTTTAACTTCGCGCATTAGTATTTATTCGAGGCACCGAGTGACTTTCATATATCCCTTCGGGGGAAGCAGCTCGACTTCACCGCGGGGCACCGGCGTTGTGCAACGCGGGCCGCACGAACAAGAAGTGCGCGTGGGATAGTTCGTTACTTATCTTTAAATACGATTGTTTTGCTTCTCTCCTGTTTGGGATCGCAGGTGCTGGGGCCGGTGTCGGGGTGTCACGTGAACCCTGCCGTCACGGTTGGCCTCCTCATTAGCGGCAACTGCACCATACTGAGGGCCCTGTGCTACGTCGTCTGCCAGACCTGCGGCGCCATCGCCGGTTCGGCTATTCTCAAGGTACGATTTTATTTTTTTCAACAAAAAAAAAATTAATTCTTCCTTTACGGAATCGAATTAAATTATTTTAGAACGAGCTTCGAACATAGCAAAATTGCCTTAAAAATCACGCGTATAAAAATTTCGATTTTCTTTGATTCATTATTTTTTTGTATTCGAATTTAATTGAAAATCAATTACTGCCAGAATCTCTTACTTTGCTCGGTCATTGCATAATACACTATTTCGTGTGAATTTTGGTAAAATTGAACTTAAATATTTTTAAAGTTACTCCAAAATTCTATCACTGAATAACTCAGTACACTGTTAAAAAAAGCCTTAATTTTAATGCAATTTTAATGCATGTACTTAAAACAAATTTCATCGGCGTACAT
>JAXIUT010008769.1:0-17714 GCA_035586675.1 Eurytoma californica
TTATTTACTCCCGTGGTGAGTATACTATTTTTCTACACGAGAGGCGTAAAATGCGTACCTGGGTTTTCGCCCGGAGGGCGCACAGTACGCACTTTACGCGCAGTGTGTAGAAAAATATAATAAAAGATTTAAGTCTTTAACGATGTATGTAATTAGCATTATTTCGTGTGTGTTTTGTATCATTCATTCGGTTTTGAATCGTACGGAGGTTTTTTTATGCCGATGTTTCTAGATCATTGTAGTGTCCCCTTTTTTAGGGCTTACCCTGAAGGTTTCAGGTATTAATTAATAATACTATAACGTATACATTAGTTTTTCAGTGCTAATAACTAATAACGCAAGTGTAAATAATACTATAAGCAGTCTTTTCTTTTCAAGGTTTTCCTTAATTCGCTGCACACACATGTTCGTAATAAATTAGAATCTTATTACAACTGGTTAGGTGCTTGAAATGCCTCTAGACTGTTTTTCATTGATGAATTTCATACATTGGATTGAATATTCAATCGGTCTTACATTGTAGTTAAAGTTAAATATTGGAATTCGTGCGGGTAAAAAACGTGCAAAATTTTCTTTTATATTAATGATGGTTGCTCGTTTGCGCTTTGTTTTTAAAAATTGAAGGCTGCCGCTCGATTGAGACGATTGCGCACTTACTTGCCTGCACTAGTTGATTTTACGTGTGACTTAACTAGGAGGCAACACTGAGAACCGTGCACACAAGTGCACTTTCATCCCGCTTGTGTTCGTCTGGTCAGCTTCGTCGAGGTTGAGTGGATCCCGCAGGAAGTGTACAGAGGCGTGACGGAGGTGACTTAACAGGCCTTTCGCACCTCGAACATGAAGTTCTCCCAGGATGTGTGTAATAGGTGCCGGCGATTTCAATGATAAAAATTTATTTTGGAGACTCTGTACTGGGCTTGGGAAAATGGTTGTCTATGTAGCCCAATATTTTCGAAATGCTGAAACAGTAATTTAATAATTAGTTTTAAATTTGTAATGGAAATTTAACCCAGAGAAAATCGACTACAGTTGAATGAAATTATTTGACAACTAATAAAAAATATATTTTCTGGTCATTTTACAGTAAAGAATTATTTCTATTAGGGTAACTCAGTAATTCCAGAAACAATTTAATATTACCTTGAAAATGCATCACTTGGGTTTCGTGGTAAAATAAGTAAATTTTCTGTATTCGTTTTTGTTTTCGCTTGTGCAGGCTCTACTGTAAATGTTTGTGGTGGAGACTTATTATCTTTACGCTGGTTCTTCAATAAAATCTTGTAATCCTCGATATTATTTTTAAATCCCACTACCAACTTTTCCAAATCGGTTATTTCTGATGTGACAATGTCATATTGAAAACGAAGATGTTTCATTTCGGTTTCTGTAGTTTCTTTCTTTATTAACAATTCTTCGTATTCTCTTTTTGTGTCTTGCAAGTTCCTAAAAATTTCTGTAAAAAATGAAATTGTTACTTCGTGAAATGTAGAGAGCAAGAATAGTAAATAATATAAACGTTTGATTTTTACCGTCGTAACGTTCCGAAATGTTGGACTTTTCGACTTTGCACTTTTCCACTATCGATAAAACAGTTTTATTTTCTACAATCAAAACATTAAATTGAAAAATATTTGTAGAATAAAGTTAATACAATTAAGAGACATTTTTAAGTTTTTTAAGTTCTCTATCCTATATAAGGAATAATTTGTACCATATTTGTAGAATAAGAAAAAGTAAAAAACATTTTCATTTCAATTACATTAAATAAAATTGATGAAAACCGCTGAGATTATATTTTATATTTATAAATTATATTTAAATGAATGTCTAATTCTATGTTTACCTTCTTTAAAGTTATTGCACCACTCCTTACATGATTGGAATTGCATAGTAATGAAAAACATAAATACTGGTGAAGTAAGAACAAATATTGTCGCCAAGTGTTCCTGAAATAAAACCAAATAAATAAAATTATTTTTTATTCGAGCTTAATTATTTGAATAATCTATTATAAACTCATTAACTAAGAAAATTTAGAGAGCAATAGACCAATAACGCAATATAAGCAATATAAAATAATATCGGTGGATAAGACAAACTAAATTTTCATTTAATTTAAAACTTTAATAAAAATATGGAACGCTTCGTGATTTTGCATGTCAGCACATAAAATGGGAACGATACAAAGAAGATTAGCATGGTCCCTGCACAAGGGTGATAAATGAAAATTTAGTTTGTGTGCTATCCATCAGCATTAGCTTGTTTGTATAATATAAAATTTTAATCAGACGTTACGGATTCATTTTTATTATTGAGATTTTTTTAATCAATGGGTTAAATTAATCTAATTTTGCAAAAATTATGCATGCAAAATTCCATTAAACTCGAAAAGTAATAAGTAAAATATCGAAAAATAATCCATACAATACGCATTTTTTTTCATTTCAAAGTTTATTATCAAGTTTACTGCGATTTAACAAGTCACGCAATTTAACGTTTATTTATTTGGCCTAAAAATTTGATTGGCTTGCAGATTGTGACGTATTATAACGGAAATTTGGCGCGAAATTTTAAATATTACGTTTTATCACTGCACGTACCGCGCGCACAGCGCGCATAGACTTCTAGTTGGATAAAAAGTATAATATCGACATCGAGTCATGACCTTATGTAAGTGTACCAGCTGCAGATGTATGTTATTTTAAACAGTCAATCTAAGTCAATCTTTAGCACACGATGGAACCCGAAAAAAAGTTTGCTACATAATGCAAAAAGAAAGGTTATTTTCACTAAGTACCCTTTTCCAGCATTTCGGTTGATCGAAGCATCTTGAGGTACTGCTCCGGCCCTCGTCGACGGGCACACTCACGTACTCTATAAACAATTCACTGTCGCTTTGGCTCCCCGTGTTGTCAAAGCCTATATTATAATTCGAAATACCGACCGCTTCCTCGTATGTAGGTAAGGGCATCTCGTCGTGATATCCATGTTCGTCCATTTCTCTTCGGCGGTTTGAAGCACACTGAGTCGGCGCTGCACACTGCACTGAGCTCGAGCGCCAGTAAGGGGCGTGGAGTTACCCCCACGGCCGACCGTTATGGGAATTTCCAATTGTCGGACGCATAGGCCAAGGCTGGGGTTGCTACGTCCAATACGAGTTGCGCAGTACGCGGTAACATCGGGTGATGCTGGAATTATAACATCCCTTAAATTTACTAAACTATATTTTCTGCTCTATTATGTAAAGTATTTGAAACATATTTTTTATAATTATATAATACACAGTAATTTATTTTTGGTTACGCTGTAGGGCCTATATATGTACTAAGGTCAAAACTATTGAGTATTTGCTTGAAAATTTCGATTAGATTCGTCCGATATAACATGGAAATAGTAGATTACTCACCTAGGGAGGAAAAGTAAAGAATGTCTCAGACCGCACGTAATCGCCTTCGGCTCGGGCGACAAACATGCGATCTGAGGCATACTTTATTTACTCCCGTGGTGTGAGTAAACTATTTTTCTACACAAGGGGCGTAAAATGCGTACCTGGGTTTTCGCCCGGAGGGCGCACAGTACGCACTTTACGCGCAGTATGTAGAAAAAATAATTAAGGCCTTTTTGTTTATTTTTATCATACAATTTATTAAGAAAGTTAATGAGTTTTAAGCATCTTGATGTAGTTTGGCCTACAGATCGTATATAATCTTTATAGATAAAATGATCGTAACATTACCGGCATTTTCAACCCGCTATATCTTTATCAATAAAAAGTACTTGAGCACATTTTTAATCTCTTTCGCAAAGATAAACATTATTAATATTCTATTTCGAGCTTTATTATTTACCTTGCATTAAATTTTAGGTAATTGAAAATAAAAATATATGCACACAGTTCCTTTAACTAACAGTTTTTTTGTTTTACACTTATTATAAATCTAATCGTCATGTGTTATTAAAATATTAGAAATGATTATACACTAACTTTGTTGCAATCACTTCTTTAATGATACTCTTGTCTAATGAGTAAGCTATCTTAGCAATAGATAACGAAAATACAAGTATTTACAAGTTTATCTTAAGTATAGTTGACAATGTTATACTGAAGAACTTTTGGTAGACGCGTAAAGCATTAACGCTGTCATTACAACAAGCAACATCGTGGAACCCCACATAAAAATACACGTTCCCTGAAACAAAAGAAGAATCACTGGGTAAATACTAAATTTTAAAAGAGGAATCTACGAGATTCTCTAGAAAAACTCCCACATAAAATACCGTTGAACAATATTTGCACAAGGTGTTATCATGTGTAGTTATGCCAATTTCTTCGGCAGTCGATACTCTTGTGCGATCCCAATTCAGTTCAGCGGAACTGGCAGCTCTGCTTCCCGGATACGACGGGGCCGGTTGTACCGGCGGATAACTTTTGACGCCTATATTATTATTCGCAGCAGCAACCGCTTCTTCGTACGTAGGTAGGGGCATCTCGATGTAACAGTCATGGTTATTCATTCCTCGCGGACGGTCCAAAGCACACTGAACTTGAGCGCCAGAACTGATAATCGGGCGGTCGTTGCGGTGATTATCCCAATTGCTGGATATGACGCAAGTCTCTGTTGCTACATCGGTATAACGTGATCAGGTGCACGCAGTTCAGCTTCATACGATGTCGAAGTTATAGATCCCTTGTAATTCGCTTGAATTCTCTACCGCTTTCTCTACTTCTCTATTACTTGATGCAGTTACAAACTTTTTGTTTTTTAAGCTAACTAGAATTCTATATGCGCGCTGCGCGCGTGGTACATGCAGAATGATTCAATGTGATATTTAAAATTTCGCGCCAAATTTCCGTCACAATACGTGACAATCTGCTCTCTAAATCCGAATATGTGAAAATTTACATATTTCATATGTGAACGAATTTTCACATTTAATATGTCAATATTCACATTTTTGTATGTGAATTTCACAGTTTTCACATATTCAGATTTAGAGGGTGTAAGCCAATCAAATTTTAAATCTCCACGTCTAACTGACCAATCACAATCTATAGAGGCTTCACTTTTCATCATTCTATTTTTTAGTAAGGATGGTTTTTTTTATCCAATTATTGACATTAACCGTAATTTACTTATCAGATATTTTACACATTCTTTTCGGCGTTAATAAGCTTTTTGTTTACACTTACTGTTTTATGTATTATTAAATATTACTATGCTCGCTGAATTTGATCAAGCATCTTTTTGAATGAAAGTCTATTTTTTAAATAGTTATCTGTCAATAGATGTCATAGATAAAAGTATCCGTTGATCTTAAACAATATTAAGTACTCTTTTTAACAAACGCTGGGCATTTTCCGCGACCCTGACCCCGAATGGCTACCGCAGTGCACTGAATTCGATAATTTTGAGCCTGATTTTTTTGTGAATTACTTTAAGCAGTTAAGATGTTACATACAATTTTTGTAACAAGCATGAAATTTTTAAATCACGTTTTTAATTAATCACTCAAAAATTAATGAAGATATCGATTGGACAAATTTGCTTGTTTTAAATTCAAATGACCACTTCATTTTACGAAATTAGTGCAAAAAATACACTAAAACAGGCTCCTTCGACCTTCAATAAAATTCTTAATAGGTTTTCCCATGACAAGTCTAAGTCAATAAGAAGAGACGTAAAAGCCTATCTTTATATATGAAACAAGTTTTTTTTTTCAAATTCAAGTAATCATGTAATCACTTGATATACTGTTGTTTTTTATAGGTAGGTTAAGGGTGAGTAGAATAAAAATTAATGCAAAATGTTTCATATTTAATTTTTTTATTGGCTTCATTGCAAACTCATACAACAAACATTTATTTCATTTAGGTAAAACAGTTAAAAAATTCTTGCTTTGCTTTTCGCCATTCATACGTTTTATATTGATTTCATGAATACTGCATTGTTTTAAGTATTATAAAATTTTCTTTTTTGATTTTTAGTTCTAGAATTAATTATTACTTCAGTTCATCGTCACACTATAAATATAAAATATATATGGATGTTATATTAAAATATTTGGTTGAGTCTTCTGTGTGTTAATTTCCTGACAAATCACAGGTACTCTAAGAAGGACTGATTATGTCTATTTCTCACTGCAAAAAAACGATTTTTAACATCTTAAGATCGGTAAAGTACCTTTTTAATTGCTTTAAAATGTCAAGTCTATTTGTCACATTGTCTCCATATTGATGTCATGGATATTTTCTTATTTTTCCGCCTCCTGAATTTCTGTAAAATAATATTAGGAATATTATGAATCGTTAGTCTGAGATTACCTCCTTTTGGAATGAAGCACTTACCTTCCGCAAATCCATCCATCATGGCGAGCACCTTATCTTCACCGTATAATCCACTTACTGAGGACACCAAATTGATAATTTTTGACGCGCAAACAGCAGTACGCTTCATCAACGCGTCGTTCTGCGCGTTCACTGCATCAAATTGACTTTTCAAGTCGTCGTAAGATTTTTGAAGTTCCTCGTGCTTCTTTTGTAGTTTTTCACTAACGCCTAAAACATTTTTAAAAATGTTTAAACATATTTTATGAACTATTCTTGAAAAAATATCATTTTCAAAGGGATTCTATCGAAACTGAGAAAGTCAAAACAGTCTGTGATGCGCTATACGCAAGACACACGTGGCGTGCGCTCACTGTATGTCACTTTCATGGAGAAGCCAACTATTTCTTTTCCTTATATTTAAAATCACTAAATAATAGGTGAAAAAAAAAATGCAAAATGAAAACTATATCTTGTACTGTAATATATTTGTCAGAAGTTTACCTTCAAATTCCAAAAGTCCCGTGCAGAAGAAATTCATGTGCACATATATTAATAATCCTACACCAACAAGGGTGATCATCAGAACTAGAAATATGAAGAAGCGAATCTGAAATAAAGAAAAATATTATAAATATTTTTTGTTTATTAATTTTATCACTATTTTTAAATATTTAATCATTATGAAAGTAAAAAATTGTTCATTAAAATATATCCCAAATTGACGTGGATAAAGAAAAATGGCGAAACATCTTTTTTTTAAATTCCGCTTTTAAGAGAAAGCGGGCACAGCAGGCATAGCGGACTACCCTGCTATGCGAATCTTCGGGGCATAGTGGGCTACCCTGTTAAATATGTTCCATTTGCACTGAAAAATATTTCGAAACAAGTTTCATTAAAAATAAAGCATTTTAAAAGAATGTCACTATTACATTTATTTATTACTATATATAACATTTTTTGTATATATTAATACGTCAATGTAATAATGCCATTCTTTCAAAATGCTTTATTTTGAATAAAACTTGTTAAGAAATATTTTTGAGATCAAAAGGAACACATTTAACGGGGTGTCCCGCTATGCCCTGAAGGTTCACATTGTCCTATGGCCCACTATGCCCCGCTTTCCCCTATGTGTCGGATAGAATATTGAAAAATAATGGAGACATATTTTTTGTTTATTCAATTCAAAATGTATTTACAAAGATATCGCACGTTGAAGTTGAGCGTAACATCAAGTTTTTATACCATATACAGACGTAACACACTACCCTCCCATGACGTTACGTCGTTAATAGATTTAACTCGTGTTATTTTTCTTTATAAACATTAAATTGAAAAAAGAAACAACATTTTTGTTCAATATTCTCTCAGAACGAAATAATTGATTTTTTCATATTTCTTCCCCGCTTTGTTTATTTTAATAATAATTGATAAATATTTATTTATCTTTACTTTTTCACTTATTAAACTTTGATTCAGAATTATTGCAAAAATGATTCTATATTAAACAATTATTTATTTTCTATTTATTACCTTTTGTAAATATTCAATTTTTCTTTTAACAAAATATATATCTACTTCTTTATTTCAAAACGAATGGGCGTGGCGAAAAAAATGTTAAGTTATACTAATATTGTAAGAAGTGAATAATATTCACTTACAACAGCTAATATCTACATAGTACACTTTTCCTCGAGTTAATTAAAAGCTAGTTTAAAAAGAAAATTTTAAAACCAAGTAATTTTCTCAACTTACATGGCAAGAAAGTTCATTGTTCGTGTTTTTGAGCTCCTTTTCCGGGATCAGGATTGAGGAATCAACGGCTGTTTTGGAGTTGGTTTTGTTCTGCTGCGTAGCAGTGTTGGTGGCCGCCTCGGCGTTCTTCGGCGATTTCTTGCTTTCCGTCTCGAGGACAATTTGACCCATGGTTGTAGCGTTAGTTGGCTTGTACCCGACTCGTAGGAGGATCCAAACGGACTGTGAGGGGCTGCTGCTCTCCCCGATGCACTCTGAAAAGCTTTCGAACGCGCGGCGCGTCGTCCCGCAGGGGTGGGGGTGGCATACTCGGCCTTCATTGGCCGGGGCTGGATTATTTCGTTGGAGGTAGAGAAAATTTTTGGGGGTGGGGAGTCAGCTGCGCCTCCAGCTGGAACTCGAAGCTGTGCGACGTCCCTTCGGCTGCGTCGTGTCGCCTTCAGAATTGTATTAGGCAGACATTTTCCCTAAGATATGAAAAGCAACGTGGCTTGGCATCCCATCTAATTCAACGAGAGTCTCTCAATTCTATTTTTAGCTGACTTTTTACGTACTTCCGTATATGATTCCTACATCAACTATTTAAGATATAGATTGTATTGTACATTTTTTTTTGTTTATACATTGCAAATTGAAAAAAGTTAGATTATATTATTACATATTACTTTTTGCATATTCTTATTTTCTCTTCTAATGTTGACAGGAGAGGAAAATAAATATTATTCTATTATGTGATAAATACGTTTCTAACAAGTGAAAAGAAAGAAGAAAATTTTCCGTAAAATTGGAAGCTAGTTTCTTTTAGAAATACAAAGGAAAAACACAGGGGGGTGCGGCAGCCGAAATTTTCACGTACTATTCTCCGTGAAAACATCGACTCCCACGCGGTCCCAGAGGAAAATAAAAATTACCGTTGTTCAGCTCTCGCCAGTACACAGATTGGCATTATAAAACATAACTAAACAAATTTCACGACCTTCGTGAATACATGTACATACACACACTAAACAATCCTAATTTTTTAAAATTATAAATAATTTTTAACATTAACAAAATTAAGACAAAAATAATTTACTTTTGAAATAATAAATATTTTCTTTGGCCAATGAAGATCTGTTACGAATTTTCAAAATTGTCAATTTTCTGTTCATAGCGGTATGCAATAAGTATTATATCAAAGGTCTGGATGAAAATTTTGTAACCGAGAGTTAAGCGTGCCCTATCTTCTATCAGTCCCTGGGTCCTCCTTTCTTTTTTATCTTTTTCTGTACAGCTGTCAACATGCATTTTTCAAAATGGTACCGATTCTGTGTTAACTTTAGATTCTAAAACAAATAATTATAACATATAAAGATTCATAAAAGCATGATTATAGTCATCAAGCACGATCAAGTGCAGTTCCTGTAGACATATTTTTCATACCCAAAATAATTTAATTATTAATGTATAGAAAAAGTAAGAATTTTATTTTCCCTAAATAATTTTTATAATAGGAATGCCAGTATTGTAGCTTCAATTGTAACAAAAATCTATATACCTCTAACATCGATATTTTCATATTAGAGTCGATGTTAAAATTAGTAATTTCAATAAACAATTTCTCCAAAAATATATGGTAAAATAATTTTCAAGCTGTAGATAGAATACATTGGATTATAAAAATACTCTACTATTGTTATTGTTATTGTTATTGTTATTTTATTAAATTAAATTATACGGGAGTTACCCCTTAAAATACATAAGTTGTTATTAAAACTAATACGGCTAAAAAGCAATATTTTTCCTACGATTGCATTGTGTCTATATTTATATGAATTGACTGCCCTTCATTAGTTCCATTTTTCACCACCTAATGGAATTCTCCATGTCATTAGTGGCGTTTCAGCCTCCGCCACGGGGTCTGGGAAAATGAACCACGTGCCATTTGTAAGAAAAAACGTGTGATAGGATCGGCGTGAAAATTAGCCGTTGTATTATTTTTTCATGATATATAGCAATAATTTATTTAAAAAAAATTCTTGCTCACTTTTTTTCCTCCCATGAACTAATCGGATAAAGTGACAATGAAAATAACGTTTTTGTTGGAAATAGATTTTTTTTACGAGTTGGAAAGTTGTCGTAAAATAACAATTACTGTGGGATGGGTACCGGGCTCGGGCACCGACCCATCGGTAGACGCCCCCGTCCGAGCGGTTCCAGAGTCGAGGTACACCGAGGCCAGATGTTGGCCATAAGCGCGCGCCTCTTCGAGCGGCCCCTGCCCACGTCGTAAACCTCCGAGACTGGGCGAGAAAATCCCATTGCATACAGGTATACGACTGACCCTAACGGGGTCCCTGAATCTACCACCGATCACCAGGGAGGGAAACGGGACCCCCCGAGTGAGAAGCAAGGAGCTTGGCATTCATGAGATTACCCTCGACAGTGCGAACACTGGATGCGTCATTCGGATATGTTATATGTACGCCAGATTGTCTGTAATACCACTAAATTCTATGTTAGTAGAAAATATAGTTCCCGACAAACTCTTGCATTTCCGACAAGTTCTGTGAATTTTTACGCCAGATTATTGTAAAAAAAATCATCTAGCGTACATATAACAACGGCCTGCATCATTTACGTGTCTGTTTCACTACAACAGTACTTGGTTCTAACTTGAACTCTCGCCTCATTATTTACTGCTATTTTCCTGCATTATGATAATATAATAAATAATTAAATTTTATTGATAAACAATCTTTTTCTGAAACGAATAATATTATATTTATTTAAAAACTTTTGATAAGTTACAAAACATTAGTTACAACATGTATGATATATAGTACGTTTTTATTCATAAAGTTGCAAAATGATTTTCAATGTACAAAATATTATATATTTTCCATTGAATATTACGTATACATTCTAAAATATTATAAAATCTCTCTGAAAATGGAATTTTTCTTCACAAAAGTATGTGGCACATTGCAATACTTCATAATTTTTTTAATTTCATTATAATAAAACTTTTTCTTGAAATACTGCAGATTCTTTATTTGAAATAATAGTCATAAACTACAACACGTCTACTTATTGTACTGTGACGATCACAAAATTATAGCGATCTTGGCCTTTACTAAAAATAAAGTAAGATCGCATTATTGTTCCCGCTTGTCATCCAGCTGACTAATACATGTATTGTTGTTAATTACACATTTGCTCTTTATTGTCTCTTCATTTTTTCCTTAAAACATTAAAGACTTCTTTAATTTTATCGTTCTTAAAATTCTTTTGTAATTCTTAATACACGTTGCTAATTGCTAGGACGTTAGTTTCGTGACATTAGTAACAGTTTCTTCACATTTCGCAAGCGCTAATACTGGACGAAGCATTTACTATTCTAGCTGCTTTCTAAACAGTCTTGATAATTAGATTTGATGATACAGCTGCATGTGAAATTCTGTCGAATTTTGATTTTCCACCAGCCTATAATGCCCTCTCGATAAACATATATCACGATAAGTTTTACATAAAAATACAATATGAAATGTGATGTTTTTAGAATGGCATAAATAACGTAAAAAATAGTTGCTCGTTAATCTCATTCGTTGTTCAAGGATTGAAAATTTCGTCGGTTTTTCTCATGAAATTCCTTAGGTCGAAAATAGCTGCGCCCTGAAAGAATATTCGTGAATAAATAAAAAGTATAATTAATGAATTAGAAAATAAAAAGATTTTATTCAACATTTATTAAAATTTCACAAAATTTACTAAAGTAAATTAATTGATGGACAGTAATTTTATTAAGTAGGACAATAAGTCTATACCGATTTATCAAAAATTACAAAGAGGAATCTTTCTTGTTCATCTTTTTTGTTCACTATTTTTTTATGAATTTTTTTGGAAGAACATTCTCATTTAAATTCTAACAAAATAAAAATTGCATATCACTATAACTAAATAAATTCTTTACTCTACCTCATCTAAATAATAAAATTAAGGGGATGTGAAACCCTACCACAGGAATCTGCATTACCGGCATGAACATTTTATTTCCTTAAAAATCGTAACCATTTTTCAAAATTCGACCAACGCACTGCCCTCCGCAATTGTGTAAACAATATCCTGAAGCCATTTATAGATGTAATTGGCTCAAATTTTTTTTACAGTTTCCTTAAACACACACGGAGGGTAATACGTTGGCCAAATTTTGAAAAATGATTTTCATTTTTAATAATAAATAAAATGCTTATGCCGATAATGCAGATTCCTACAAGAGGGTTTGACATCCCGTTAAATTATTTTTCTTATTCGCACATTTGTGTACCCCAAAATGTTATAAATAATATAAATACGCGGTGTTAAAGGAGTGAGAACAGAAAGTAATATTTACCTAAAAACATGTAGGTACAATAAATTAAATTTCATTCTTGCGTGATGCAGAGTTAATACGTGCACATAGAACTTTATTATCATCGGAACTAAACTATAGGGAAATAAGAGAAATGAAAATCGACGGCATTGTAGTAAGTACACAGTAAAAATTCATGTGTTGATCCACTACTTTTCCAACAAAAAAAGTAATCAATCTATACATAATCGACGCCATTGAAAAGCTAGGAAATCGTCAACAAACTGCAGTTCGCGCGTAAACCAGCTGTTACCGTCAGACAACAAAAAAACACCCTCTCCGCGGCACAAGATGACCGGCGCGTGCCGTGAAAAGCCGCTGTACAAAAATCTCGCCGTTCAAATCCCCAACACATCAACGTTCACTATGTACATGATCGCGTCTCGGTCGCGCAAGTCTAGAGAAGCCAGCTCAAATGATCTCGTCGAATACGCTCCCAAAAAGGCGACCTACAGTCTCGATATCCTTCACGAGGTCGTTTATCTTCCTGAACTGCTCCGTGTCGAAGATATTGGCTTTCTGGGGTGCCGGAGTAGTGGTGGTCGTGGTGGTGGTGCTGCTGGCACTCCTGGCGGCGGCGGCGCGCTGGCTCGCGCTGCGCTGGAGCTTGCGCTGGCTGGCCTCGAGCTTGTGGATGAGCTCGGCGCGCTCCTGGCGCAGCAGCTCCAGCGTCGCCGACTCGTTCTTCTCCTGGTTGGCGAGCAGCTCGTGCTGGCTCGTCAGCGCGTTGAAGCGGCTCTGGAGGTCGTCGAAGCGGGACACGGACTCGCGGGCGAACTGCTCGCGCTCCTCCCGCTCGGACTCGAGCTTGCGCTCGAGCTCGCTGCGGGTTACTTCCAGCTCCAGGATGTTGCGCGTGCAGTTGGCTTGCTCGTTCGACTTCTCCGCTGCTGCGTCTGGAAGTGATCGGGGTGCATTAGCGCGGAGTTGAAGATCGTAGATAGGCAGTGTAGAACACTATAGATAGTGTAGTAAAAAAAATACATCGAGAAAAGATAAGAAAAAAGGAGCTTTTGCTGTTAATGCAATTCAGCATTTTCAAGAAAACGTATATTATAGCAGCAAAGATAACATGACTGTACAACCAAGCTATTTTAACTATAAAAATGTCTTTTCTCAGTGTATAAATAATTTCTAGGAATGATTGGATTGCAATCTACCGGTCAATTACGTATAATTATTAAAGAATCTACATGAATTTGTGGTCAAATCAAAGTCTAATATTTATTTTATTTTCAGTGCAACATTTGTAAAAATATGTGTAGTAAATTTCAGTAAAGATTATCATTAATTTTCTTATATCATCAGAAGTTTGTCGCACGAATCATCTCCAATTACTTTGATGCACGACTTTCCGAGAAAAAATTTCCTGGAATGTTTTACAGTTCAAGCAAGTTAGGTTTAAATTAAAATGTACAAAATGTGTTTGCACTGGAATTTGAATATGAGGTGTTTTTTTACAATTTTAATTTTTTATACGACGCCATTTGTCAATTATACGGAGCAAATCCATCTTCTCTCGAAGTGTATTACAATCAATTGGTACGACTAGTAGGTATCATAAAAATTTTATTGGACGGGAAACCCGGGAAAACAAAATTCTCCGTTGACTTTCAAGATAAGTCGGATATAAATTCCCAGAATAACCGTAGTAACAATTAATCACAGATAAATGGTCGCAACGCACGCTTTGTATGACTGCGCGTGTAAAATAATAAAAGATTTGATGCCGTTAAGCAAATTGCATAGAATGATTCATGTAATCGTATAAAAAAGTAATAGTACAACAATATTCAGACGAATAAAAAGTTACGTTAGTAATTTTTATGCGATAATAATATTTACGGCGTATTTAAACAGAGAATTGCAATTTACAATAGAAGCATAGCTGAATGTTGAAATTAATCTTTCGCAACTTTTTTAACATTTAAATAATTTAAACGACACTAAAATTTGCCAAGAAATAAACGACAAGATATTGTTGTTACAAATTTTTCGGTATCTTTAATTCATTAAAAAAAGGAAGAAAGACATGAAATGTTACTTCAAATACTGCGCAAATATTTTATATTTTATCTTTCGTTTACTCTAAGGTAGATAAGGTGTACCGCAAAAAAAAACGCGTCTTATTTACCTTTTTGCGGTAAGCAAGTTAAATACTTCAAGTAAAAATAACTTGAAAAATATTTTAAGAGTTTAAAGTTAGTAAAAAGAGTTAGTAAAAAGAACACAAATACAAAAAATTGTTTTTATTATTAAAAAAATGTTTATGATTACCTTCGTAGTAAAGACCTCCCGCATTAGCGATCAGCGCCGCTTTGCTAACATCTGGCACTATGTCTTCACTAAGTTCTAAAACAGTTAATAATAATTATTATATGCAGCGAGAAACACTTTTTAAAAGAAACTAAAATTTAAGTATATGTAAAAAGTAAATTTACTTTAACGTAAACGCTTTGTGTGTAACATAAGTTTAGAATTGCATTAAAATAATTTACCTGTTTTCGGCTGGTCATTGTAATATTTCGACTGCGTAAGAATCATATAAGCTGCCATGCACAGAAGCATAACCGCTAAACAAAATGATAATAGCCGTAACTAAACAAAAAAAATAAACTCTGTTATTGTGCGAAACAAATAAATGTAAATTAAATTTTTATAGAGCTAAAATATTAATTATTATGATAAAATGCATAAAAAATACGAGTAATGTAATGTTATTAAATCCAGACGTAATGCAGAATCGCGTTTTTGTATCTGCTAGATTTGCTTCAATTACGTGTGCCCGTATGGTATCCTTTCATTCGGCTAATAAGTAATATCTGCTGTAATGCATAACTGGCCTACTGGATAAATAAATCTTTGAAACAGCAATGATAGACAATTCATTAAAAACTTTAACGATTCTGGTGAAAAATATTATTAAAAATTCTGCGTATCAAAAATGCGCGTACCATTCTCGCAAGAGTGAATTATAAAAACTTCGCTTGTAATTGAATGAATGAAGCTCGTTTCTAATGCGGCCTTGGCTTCGTGACGTAGGTTATTTAAACTAAATTGGCATAAAAAATATAACTATTAAGCGACATGGTGACTTTTAAACGTTGAAATTTATTCATTCAAAACTTTGTAAAATAAAACGCGAACAAAAACGTAAAAAATACTAATTTATCGCAGAACTGCAGCTGATAAATCTAGCACTTTAACAATGAAATTTTATGACTTTATTTTACTTTTAATTTTAAACTTTAAATGTTACTTTAAATTTTATGACTTTAAAAATAAGATTTATAAAATCGAACGAAATCTCAACCTTCGCGAGCGCATAATTTTTTACCTATTTTCCTCCAACTCCTCTGATTATTTATATCCCGGGAATAAATCAATATTTATACAGTCATCAGTAAACTATACGCGGTACCTTGCAACAAACCCGCCAAGAATTTCCATTACATAAAGGAACATTACATCGGCGCCACTTGTTTTTACAATTCCAACAAGAAGTAACAAAAAAAAAACTTAAACAAAATACATGAGTTATCAATTCCGTTCTCTTCAAACTACTCGGAGATAAAAAGCTGTACCAAAAATTACAATAATCAATTTTAACGTTCTCACAGATTGACATTGTAGGAAAACAGTTTCTTGGCGAGTTTGTTAAAACTCAAGTAAATTTCCTTAGTTTAAAAAAAAACTATAGTAAATTTTACTAGAAACTTTTAACTTTTCTAACAGTGTTAGCTTGTGAAGA
The DNA here is from genome assembly GCA_035586675.1 of Eurytoma californica. Taxonomy (NCBI): domain Eukaryota; kingdom Metazoa; phylum Arthropoda; class Insecta; order Hymenoptera; family Eurytomidae; genus Eurytoma; species Eurytoma californica. The sequence goes on from JAXIUT010008769.1 coordinate 16,228, forward strand.
CATTGAAAATGACTATTGCAATTGTCAATCGATTTTTTTTTCTCCGTGCATAGTAAAATTTTTTAGATTTCCAGTAAATTACGAACGGAACTTACAAGATTTTACAAGCAACTATTGTAATGTTTGCCAACAGTATCGGCCCGCGATGTCACTCAAACTGACCATTGCCATTTTCAATCGACTGTTTATCTCCGTTATAACGGAATTTAAAAAACGTTTTACAAAAACAAAATGTCAAAGTCGATCGGCGCGCTAGAAACCCCTCTAAAAATTTCACCGCCTTACGGCCGCTTACAAAACTCGTTCTCAAAGTTTCACCTTTCTCCTCGCTCTATAACCAGCGATACTTCCGCGCCACCCGGTATACACAAACGCGAGAAACACAGCGCGCGGCGTACCTGCGCGCAATACGCGCGACAAAAGAATTCCAGCTCCGAAAGTCAACCGCCCTTGAGCCGACGAAAAGAGAGGACCACGAGAGAAGAGGAAAAAAAAAAGGAAAAACAACATAAGAGACTCACGCTGCGTATGGTCCGGCGGTTGCGCTCGCAGGCGAGTATGAGCTCGCCGATCTCGGCGCCCTCGTTGCTCTCGTTCTGCTGGGCGTCGGGCTGCGGCAGTCCGCTCTCGACGCTCTTCGCCGCGTCCTTCTCGCGCACGAGGTTGAATCCCAGCCGACCCATTATTATACCGCTCTCTGCACTCGTTGACACACTTGGGTACCGCGCGCCACGACGACGGAGGTTGCACTGACGGCGCGGCCGCCCGATGCCCGATGGTGGGGCTGCAGGAGCCGCCGATTTTCTCGGCGGCGTGTGCGTGCGCCACCGGCCTGCAATACCAGCGCGCGCTCTACCCACTTATGTACGTATAAGTTGGTCGGGAGAGGAGCGGAGAGCGAGAGGGGGGAGATGCGTGTACGCCGCGATGATTCATTCGACGGGGCGAGCGAGTTTTTCGTGCCGAGTCAGGTATTGGAGCGGCGACTTTAATTTTCTCGTCGGGGACGATTGGGCGCCGGTGAAAAGCGGCACGGTTCCACCGGGGAAAAAGGCGACTTTCTTGCGCGCGCGAGAGCTTTTTCCGAGGCGGCAGCCTGGGAGTCAAACGGCGCGACACACTTTTGCGCGCGCGCGAGCTACGTTGGCGACGCTTCCGCGCTGCGCGCTAAGAATTGCTTATATCTGCATGTTTGCGCGGTGCACCTTTTGCGTGGCGCGGCCGACGCGGTGGGCGTTGAGTTCGATTTGCCGTAACTCGAGAGTAGTGGTGTATGTTGTAAAAGTAAATGAGATTTTGTAGATTGGAAATTGTTAGGGTCATTCTAAAATTAATTGAAGTCTGCAAATTCTTTTTTATATGTTTACTTAATCAGTAGAATAAAGTTGCATTTAAAAAATTATTAAAATGATTACCATATTTTCAGGGTAAAAAATTGGAGCGGATATATATGAGAATTTGAACAAAAAACGCTAAGCTAGTAAATA
>JAXIUT010008818.1:0-16368 GCA_035586675.1 Eurytoma californica
AGATTGGCACGTAGCTTCCTCCAATTTAATTATAGATTTCATTTTTTTAATTTAATAATAAAATAATCTTTTTCATTCAAAAATTTCGATCGGCACTGGTGCCAGAAGTGATTCTCGAAATCTCGTGATCACCTTTCTCGCACATTTCGGTGTCGGTGACTAATATCTCAATTTCGCATCCTTATATCATATTGTGGAGCACGTGACTCTTGTATAAGTGGCACGATTCATAAACTTACAGTCTACGCTGTGTATCTCATGCAGTATATAGGACCCAGGATCAAGGGAGTTAGGTACCAATTGTTTATCGACAAAAATAAATTAATAATGAGAATGTTTATGTTTGTATTTGATCGAAACTCCACAAGAACTAGCCTTTAGAAAAAAACCGGACTTGTAGTTGTCAACCTACACGGACGCGATGGATCCTTTTTTTATGATGAACCGCCATAAAATGTGCCTTGTCCTTTGTTTATGGTCCTTGGTCCCGGCTGGATTTTTTCTCTCGGGCCGAGAGGGTGGGACTTTCCTTTTCTCTGCGATTTTCCGAGAGGAGGCTTCATAGCCAAAATTTTACTTCGGGCGAAATTCGCTAGAGTTGACGCGTTAGTTCGTGTTTTACCGAGACCAAGGAATGGTCTTTAAGACTCTTTAAGACGTTAAAGTAAAATTATTTTCATTAAGTCGTGTTCTTTAAAATCGCGTCTAAGGCAGGATCAGCCTACACGCCTTACTGACGAGTCCAGTAGGCTGATCTGGGACGAAACACGCCTAGAGTGCAAATAAGATATTAAAAATGTACATCCCAAATTATGTACGTTACAAATTTGATTACAAAAAATTAGTACAATCATCCAGTTTCCACAAATACCTCCTCTCATACTCCGCAACCTCTCCCAGTTACAAGACATTTAAATAATATAAAGACAAACTTAATTATAGGCAAAGTACACCTAGTAAAAAATATCGACTCATCTCTCTTACGAGAGCATCCAGAACGGAAAGCCACTTAGGAGTCAGAAGTCTCGCGCTCAAGGAAAGGCTCGGGCTCGGAGTGAGCGAGCTCTCCCCGCGCCTCGCAGCGGAGCGCCGCCCTAAATATTTCAACCGGCCTCTTCCGCGGTCGAAGATCCGCGACGCAGCCCCGGGGTATCCTCCGGCTGCTGCAGCCCACGCGCGCGTCTATTTGCCGGCTGGCGCTCGCGGGGAGCGAAGTGTAACTTTCCGCGCTCATCTTGACATTTCATTACGAGCAACAGCCAAGTCCCCGCCGGCGGGCCTCCCCGGGGAAATATGCCTGGTCCATTAATACCTCTTGGGCCGCGCCGCGCGCTCCGTCTCCCCGCGACAATGCGGGGAGCGCCGGTGCGCGACGAGCGAGCGCCGGTTAAGAATTATTCACGCGGCCGTTGACTAATGTGCTTTGCATCCTGCCACCCGCCGAAGATAGCGGCCAACTTCGAAGCGGCCCTGCATCGCGTGTGAGCTATCGCCGACGGATGACTGGGGCGTGGCGTGAACGGGGTGTTTGCTTAGGGTCTGGTGTTTGGCGAGGGTTAGTCGGAAATCGCGTTGGGCCGCTGAATAGCGGGGATGCTGTGATTATTTGATTGATTGAATTATAAGTTACTACGGGGAGATTTCATGCGCGATGTGTTCGAAGGATGTGTAGCATACGACAAATCTGGAATCATTTCTATAAGTAGAATATTGTATAAATGATTGACCGACTGATTCACTCATTACCCTGGTAGAAAATAACCCAACCAAAATGGCTTATGTATTAAGAATACCATCCCTTGGTCAAATTTTTAAGCCAACGAATGACAACAAATATTTTACGGTTAAGTTGAGGTCCGCGTGCTTAAGAATACGAGCTGCATAACTATATCTATATAAACATAAACTCAATTAGAAGCACAAGTTTACTGATTTAAATATATTTATGTAAGCAATAAGTAGTGTATACATGCGGTTTTTTGATACTGCATGAATAGTACAACTATTAATATTTTATTTGAATCATAAATTTGTCTTTTTTCGCGATTTTTAATATTCGCATGATTCGTTGGCCAACCGCAACCGTTGTGCCATGACGAAATAAGGGGTATTTTTGACCAATCATTGGTTAAAAGCTTGGTCAACCCTTCGTAATTTGGTGAACGGATGGCAAACCGTTGGTTATCATTTCTACCAGGGTAAAGACCAGCCAAAACTATTACACTTAGAGACTTGAAATTTGGGGTACATATTCTTTTCAGGTATTGGTGGGTCTGCTAAGAAGTGATTTTTTTAAAATCCCATCCATCTAGGGGTGAAAGGGAGGAAATAGTATTCTTCGTTTTTTAGCTGACTTTTGAGCGCTATGAGATTTTGGAGTCATTTTTGCGTCGCATAATGAAGAATTGAAACCTGGCATTTATGATAAGATAAGCAGAGAAGTTTTAGCCTAAATTATCAAAATTTTTAAATAGACTATAATTATAATTAAAATAGTTTTATCGAATTTTTGATTTATAGAGAAATTCGCAATATAATTTACATTACGATTTATTTCGAAATTAATAAGCGACATTATTTACAATTTTGGTATGATTTATTTCGTAATTATGAATTTTCGTTTGCTTAAACGAGGCCTGCATTATCAGCGTCGTATGCGATGGATGTCTTGGCGGTACATAATTATAGCTACATACTGGCAAGTAGATTGTGCGCAAACTGAATTATCGAGACTCAATAAACGCGGCCTTTGGCGGACCTCCGTTATGTTCAAAATGCATACTAGCGTGGCAAAGAAATGATTGTTGATAGGGTACTAAAATGGACTAAAATGGTTAATGAGATATTGGTTAACAAACAATATCAAATTTACGGTGACGTATAATTAATGCTTTTTACATTGTCAAAATTAATTTAATACAAAATTTCAATTTAGTTTATAATAAACCATTAAATGAAGGCATATTATCGACGTAACAGAAAATTTTGAAAAAATATATATAAAATACAGATGTGAAGATGAAAATATTGGAATGAAGAGAATATTGACTTTAGTTTTCTAAAACAAAGTTAAAATTGCCAACTTAAACTTTCACATGTACCTATATATGAAACTTCGTTATTGAAAAGTTGCAATGAACCATCATTGAAACTGCAACTACACTTTCAATGTCCAACTTTTTCGCTTCCTTTTTTTTCTTTTTCTTTTTTTTTTTTTTTTAACGTCGACTGCTCTTTCACAAATAACTGTTTTCAAAATTCGAAATCAGTTGATACAAAGGCGAACAAAACAATAGTTTCAAGTAGATTAAGTTTAACTTCAAAATTCGATCATCGAATTGTCATCACAAATAGATAAACAAAAGCCATAATCTCTGTTATGATTTCATTCTATTTTTTCATTTGGATTAAATTACGAGACCAAAATTTAACCGAACGCGTTCATTGAATTCAGCGTCGACCTATAAGAGATAGATTGTTTCTATTCGTGCGCTGATAAAATACAATTATTGCCTACAGCGTTTTAGATAGACTATGCAAATGCACAATAATGCTACTCGCATTAGTAAATCAGCTGCTTAACTGAGCATCGAATGCGAATTTACTAGAATATGAGATAAATTTTAAAGATACGCAAAACGAATTCTACGATTTGATCCATATCGCATAATAGAAGCTACTTCCATTCATCAAAAATTAAATTATTTCCACTATTAACCTTCTAGCCGCTAAATTATACTTGAACCAAAAACGGTCTTCTTATGTTTTCAAAAAAATTATTAAATTATGCAGATCAATCTTTTTTGCCATTTTATCTTTCGATCTTTTTTAAAATTCGACCCCTATTCGCGATAACTAAAATTAAATTTTATCCTTAATTTCTATTTTTTTTTAAGAATCTTCTAAAATTGGGAATGCCATCAAAAATGAGAAAAAAATTTTTTTATGGTAGCATTTATCCTCTCTTAATAACATTAAAATTTTAGTTAGCACAGCTTCATGTGGCGTAAGATCTTAATGGATAAAGTTGTAATTTTTAAATGGATGTTTTATGGAGGGGTCGTTTTTAAAGACCCCTAGTGCTTTTAGACATTTCTTTTGATTTTTTAAACTAGCTCATTGTTCAATACTGTATATAAAACGCTATATTAAAAAGTGGGATTGCCTAGCTTCTCCGTTCTCATCATATAACTGACAATGAGGAAAGCATTAGATCAATGTTATTAGTACATCTATAGCGTAATTATACAAACCGATATAAAAGCTTATGTTCAACATTACTTTTATCATTTTCCGGGTGGTTGTACCATATTTATCATTGTTTTATGCGAAAAACTACTGAGTTTGTTACGTCAATCCGCACATCGGTGCTCTGCAGTGATAATTAAAAAGAAAATTAAATTTCGATATACAGTGGACCAGGATCGTCCCCTGTTCGGAACTCTCGACCGCTCCTAGAGTTCCTTCCGAAAGGAAACAAAAGACGACATCATCGTGGATTAAAATAAACCGCGCATCTCCGAACTCTCTAAACAACCTTTCGCGGGCGGCCATAAAATCATCGGCCGTACCGCAATTCGGCAAGACGGAGCGTCCATTAAGTCGTAAGGCCGCCCACCACGGACCCTTTTTTGCTCATTACCCTACAAAGCGCATATGCGCTGCAATTTCTCGGCTTAGCTTTTATAAATTATTGTTCTAAGCTTTATCTTTGGCCCTCTTTCACTCTCTCGTGCCGGCTCCAACAGGATTTGGGCACATGCAAAAAAAAACGGGAAATACCGAGCGGATGCTCGGTTCGGCGCCTCGGACACTTCACTTCTTCTTGGTACGTCTCTCGTGTCCGATCGACAAGGCTCTCCAAGACAGATTCTCCGGTGTGCGCGTAGCCTTCTACCGTACTTGTAGTACTCTGACGTTCGCGTCGTGTCGCTCTATCTTGTTGCTCGTGCTCCGTGTGTGTTGTGCGATTACTTAGAACGTGTGCGTAAGGACGACGCATCCAAGACCGCTGGACGAGGCAAAATGTGTCTCGTGGAGATCACCACTGCGCTGATCTCCGAGGCGGCTCCCGAGGCGGCGCCAAGAATTACAAGGCTTGGGCCCCAGGAGGTGACGCGGTGAGGCCGCTCCCGTTCCTAAGACGTTAGGACTGCGTCACCCCAGAGTGTTACTGCGGAGCCGTCTTCCACGAATTCTCGGCCCCGGTAGCAGTGGGCACTACAGCCGGGCCCCCTTACACACTGTGCGATCGACCTGGCCAGTATCACCGTAATCTTAGGTAAGAGAGCTCTCTATATAACCAATTGAATGCATTCAATCGTCACGGTATAATATATATTCATTTAATCAATATCTTGTAATTATACCTAACTTTATTAATATTGTATTGTTCACGGCTTTTCCTCCACCTTCTGTGGGGGTTTTTTATGCCTTGTCAAATAAAATCTTAACTGTATTTGTATTAGTAAAATTGATGTATTTCTGATTTATTTATGTAACTACACACTATCCCTCTACTCCCCTTTTTCTTTTCCTGTTAATTATAAAGACTTGGTAATAATATCAACACCCCCTTAAAGTAAGAAAGCAAAAGATTGTAAAAAACCGTAATATTTTTCTTGCAAAAAAAATTTAGATTTGAAATGTTTAAAATTTTGCTCGCAACAGCGCGAAGATACAAACACCCAGCGTTATTTTCACATTTGCGCGTACGCGATCAAAAACAAAGGGGGAATTCATCTTTCGAAATATCGCTAATTTGACACGGAGCAGACCATTAGCGCTATTTGGCCAACGTATCCCGCAGCCGCGTATAGGTGAGGGGCGTCGCGCAGTCCCCCCCGGCGCGTCACTTATGTACACGAGCGGCGCGTATATGAAAGCGTCGCCCCCCGGCCGCGCGCGGTGCTATATTGGAGCCCCATCTCCGCGCCGCTCCTCGACATCACGGACGATTAATTCGGGATAATGCTAATCACTAATTGCCGCGCGCTCGCGCGCCGTCCGTCGCAGATTCGTTAGATCGCGCCGAGAGCCGTTGTGATTAGTCGTATTTAGCCCCGGCGCTACTCGCCGCTCGCGTGATGAATGGAAATTCGGTCCGTTACCCGCTCGGCGAATCCTCGTGGGGGTGGCGGGTCGCGCTCGCTCCGACTCCCGACCAAAAATTTTGCCCTCGCCTAATTTTCGCCGCGGCCGTTTTGCTAAATGCCCGGGCGAGTAATGAGGCGAGCATATTAGATTTCACGGGCCGCTGATTGGATTGTCTGCGGCTTCACTTTTGTGTTTTGACTTTTGTAAAAAGGAAGACTCGCTCCGGGAGGTGCTTTAATTGGCGCGCAACTTCGTTAGCTGCTTGATTAACATGGAAATTTCAGCTTTTTGAAGTGAAAATGTGAATTCAATGAAATTACGTTATGGCTTTGAACTGTTTGTTGGCTATTCGAGCTTTCTTCTGATGCTTTCTTGTAAGTGCGTACTTTAACCTTGTTTAAAAACAGATACTGATACGTTTCAACACTTTTGGAGAACTGAATGGGGTCGCTTTTTTCATTGAGGTGTAAAATAGGAACTTTACAGTTGTTATGGTGTGAATTTTTTACTTCACATTCGAGGACGCGAGAAACAGATATGTCGCACCCACTAATGAAGCACAACAAGTCGATTTATAATAATTCCTGTTGTGGAAAATACATTTTGTGCACAACCACTCTATTCTTGGAGAATGTGTCTATACAATTCAATGCTTCAACAACTATTTTATCTTTTTCGTCCATATAGTGTATTTTATATTATTCTTGACATCTGTATACTTTAAACTTTATTAAATTTTGAATTGGTTTATTTTCGCCAGTAAACAATTCATCATAATTTCATAAAATTAATTAAAATATAATCCAAAGCTTATGTATTATATTATGAAAAGTCTCTAAAAATAAATTTAAATCATAATGTAGGTTTGGTATTTTAGTAAATCGCCTTTTACTTAAGTGCACTTTAAGTTAAACGATTGACGTGATTCAATTGTAGGGGTATTTATAAACGGTGGATCGCTCGAATATTCAATATTCGCTGATTATCGAATCGAATGTGAAATGTATTATTAGTTGCTTCCTAAATTCTTCTGAAACTGGATTAACGGCAAAAGTCACTAGATATCGCTGCAGTTGATATATTCAGAAAGGTAAACGATTAAATTCAATTGGCATCGTGCCTTCCTAAATGTCGAACCACCACAAATGTGCTGATCCATGCTCTTCAAATTTCACGGACTTCAGACGAATGAATGTACTTTTGACGAGTGGTTGTTATTGATAGAAATGTTATCCTTTGTTAAACAAATATTGAATATTTTTATTCAATTTTAAACTTTATTCCAATACAATGCTTATTTTTTAAACATAATTACTAAATGAATTCATATCCACGTAATATATCCATGTAAATCTTAAATCTATGTATATCCACGTAAATGGAAATAGGACTACAGGGGTACACTGTTATTGGGTTATTGGTTAAATCCATGAATTTTGTGCGAATAGACCCACTGTATAATTTATGCTATTAATTTTATGAATAATAAAAAAGGAGATATTTAGTAAGTAACATGTGTTTTGCTATTATGATTAAACAAATGGTGAATTATTTTGTATCTATACATTTAATTAAATAATCAAATTACATATACTTCAACTATAAAATAAAAGTAAATTTAAAGTAAAGTTAATTTAAACACTATTTATTAACTACAACAAATAATGCCAAGGCTTTTTCCTTTAATTTTAATTTTTCTTATTTTTATTTTAACCCTTTACATTTTTTGAATACATCGTAGAAATTCTTCATATGCTATCAAATATAATACACTTAATATTGACGCAATTTTGCGAATTTAAAAACCAGTATAGATATACTTATTCAGATAAAACTGTTACGGGTATTTTTATATTCTCACAATTATCCTTTAAAATACACTTTACATGAAATAATTCAATTTCAAATGCTTTTTATGATAACAGTAACTACTACTATTATTGAAGAAGATTGTATATTTATACAAAATATTTAATACATACTACTACTGTAAACCAATTCCTCCTTAAAAAATAGATCCAAAATCATATTAAATATGAATTTCTTGATAAAAGTGTATTGCAACTGTTGCTCATCATTACCGTGAAGATATATTGTCCCAACGTATTCACTAAATCAGGTGATTAACTTTCATCAATCTCCAAGACATGCAATCTAGCGCAATAAATAAGCGCATAACTTTGATAAGATTTTGTACCATGCCAAAACCGACATTTTGCTCGCGTTAGTCTTTTAGACCGGCGCTGCGCGCGGGGTTCAACAAGAAAGCCGCTTTCCTTTATCGCTCGGCACTGTGCCCCTCACTTTTCGAGAAAATAAGTATCGCAAAGGGTACTGATGAGCCGGTCGATGTGCAGGCAAATTAAGTTCTTCTCGTCGTCTTCTCTTTGTCGCGGCGCGCAACGAAGTTTCGCGAGGTAAAAAAGTTACGTCGCAACCCGGGAGAGACGCTGCAGCCGCTTCTTGTCTCTGCTGGCATGTCGCTGTCGCCGCGCTTCTCGCAAAGAACCCACCGCGCGAGATAAAAGTTCCGCGCGATCCCCCCCTTACAGCGCACAATCTCGTAATTCGGATGTCATCCGTTATCGTCCGGCTTCTCGCTATCTCGAGGCAGCGCTCGTACACCAACCGTGAAATCAGTTGTAAAAACGCTAAATTATTTTCATTTTATTGCTAAGGAGCTACATCATCCGTCGTGAGTAAGAACGTACGTGCTCGTTCGCACGTATCGATTTAATAAGATTTATAGTTTCTTCAATTTTGTTCTTTTGATTGTGTCTTTCGTAATGAATAATAATATATTGCTTATTTATATAATAAATATTTTAACACTTTTCAAATTTTTCCTTAACTAATCTAAATATATTTACACCAACTATTTGAATATTTCAAAATATAGTCAAAATTCTTCAGATTGTGACTTTCAGAATGAATAAAAAAAATTTCTTTTCGGTACTTTTTATATTATTTATTTACATAATAATTTTACGTTAACTAATCTCCAAAAGTATTTACACAATATAATGTAATTTTTCCAAGCCGTTCCTATAGTATTAAATTTTCTAGAGAATCTCTCAAGATTCTTCTGATCATGACCTTTACAATTAATAAATATGTTTAATTCAGTACTTTTTATATTATTTATTTATATAATAATTTTACGTTAGCTTATCTTCAAATGTATTTAAAAGCTGTTCCTTCTATTAAATTTTCTACGCAATGCCTCAACGTTCTTTTGAATGTGACCTTCATAAGGAATAAATAGCGTTTATTTGCAGTACTTAATATACATTTTTTTATTTACGTAATAAATATTACGTCGCAAATTTTACGATAAATAATCTCCAAATGTATTTATAGAATGTAATTCAACTTATTGCCATTTTTATAAGCTGTTTTCCATACCTATTAAACTTTTTATAAAATCTCTTAACAGTCTTCAGATTGTGACCTTCGGAACGAATAAATAGCGTTTATTTGTAGAACTTTTTATATTGTTTATTTACATAATACAAATTATTTATACAATTTTTTACACAATGTATTTCAACTTATCGTTATTTTTGCAAGTTGTTCCCTCAATTAAATTTTCTACGGAATCTCTCAAGATCCTATAGTTGATCTCTTGAAAATTGCGCGTTCTTCTGATGCTTTTCTGGAGGCGATTAGACATGATTAGTAACCGTTCCTTCACAATTGCCTCCGTCGGCGGGATAGTCTTTACAGCAGCTATATATTGCAGCCTCTCGCCGTCCGCAACCGCCGTATCCTGAAAGAGAACGAGGTAAAAATGAAATTTCCATTCGAAAAGTTTGACAGGCCCGCCCGGCCCCGTGTACACAACTCGCAATCTTTGTTTTGGTAACGATCTATCAATAACGGCGTCACGTAACCCTCCCCCCCTTGCCCGGGCGCTAATGGAACAAGTTCGGCGACGAAAATTCCCGCAGCGAAAACGCAGCTGGGGAAACTCGAAACTTACGAAGTTTTCGGCGCGCAAGTGTTCCGCTCGTCTCCAGCACCTAATGGAACTGTCGGTCAGGCCGGCAAACAGCACTCCGTCGGCGGACCAGCGCAGGGCGGTCGACTGCCTGGCGTGAACTTCCCTGGCGACGCTGGCCGCGGGCCGCGGGCCGCCCCGAAATACGGCGCGCAACTCCGCGCTGCTCAGGCTGGACAAGTCGCGGGACGCCAGAGGCGCGAAAAACAGCCGCTCACCGCTGGGCTCGAGGTCGATCGGAGTCACGCCGCCCGGCAGCACGAACCACTCGCCGGCTATGGTGAAGTTTATGGCGTTGCGCGAGAATCTGAACTCCTGGCCCTCGAGACGACGAAACTCCGTGCCGTTGAACACGACCAGAGCGCCACCTTCGGAGTCGGCGATGTACACCTGAAAGAGAGGAGAGACAGTTATGGAATTTGATCCCAAAATCTTTGACGAGAATATGCCCTCTAAATTTGAATTTGTGCTTTTTTTAGAATAGTCTAATTGTTAATTTGGTAATAACTTTTTTAAAAACCAATATTCAGAAAAAAAACACATTCGATATTTGTAATCAGCACATACAAATAGGCCTAGAAAACTTGGGTGAGTAACTGGACTTTCATCGACTACCAACACTCCCATGGCTCCTAGAATACATATTCCGAGTTAAAAATTCCGAGTCAATTGAATTAGTGGCATTTTTACTTTTAACTTGTAATGTTTAATTTAACTGATTCAGTAAAACCTAGTACGTATTAATCTCAATACATGATGTACTCATTAACATCGTCTCCTAACCAAATTATTAACTGATTCAGATTGAGGGGATGAGATTTGATAAAAATGCAATTTCCATTCGAAAATGTTGTTTCTTACTGTGGTTTTTTCGCAAGTTGATCCTTCAGTTTGTACAATAGGATTCACCAATACACCCAGGCCCCTTTCATTTTCTGATATTTCTTTAGGCATTTCATAAGAATGTAAATGCTTATTGGTGTTTAAATCAAATACTAAAAGTTTCGCTTTGCAAAGTTGAGTTCTGTCAATTCGGCCGCTGTCTAAAACCCACAGTCTGCTGCACTTGTCGATCTGTAATTTAGTAAATTTATAGTAAGTGAATTAATTACTTCTAAATTATTAAAATATCTGGTCAATTTTAATAAACTTACAGTAACACTTCGAATGCTAATCATTTTACTGCAATCATTGCGGTCTAAAAACCAAGAGTAATCAGGATAGGGAGCAAGAACCGGTCCATTTTCCGCCAAATCGTTAGTAACTGTAGTCAAAGATACATTAACATCTGGCTTCCCCACAATTGTGACAAAAATTCGTCCATCTAAAAGAATTGATTGCATACATAACTTGAATTCTACTAAATTCAAGCTCTAACCATTTAAATTCTATAAATTTAAACATTTATACTTACCCCTGGATTGGTCAACGTCGAAAGGCACAGCCTTTTGGTAGTTGAAAAAAGCCTCTTTCTGATCACTATTTTGTTTTTGTAAATAATATATTCCATTTTCATGCGAACCTTCGACGGAATATTGCTGAGGAACTGGTGTAATATTCAAATACTTCCATTGATGTATAGTCGATAATTTAGAAGAATTTACCAAACCGATAATAAAAGTAACAAATAATATACGAAAGAACCACTTCATTTTGATTTTAATGTTACTCTTCCTGAACAAGAATGCAATTAATTTTTTTCAGGTTTTTATACTCAGTTTTTCCACTTAGTTGAGAAAAGATAAGATAATACAAATTTTTTTAGTCACAGTTCAGAAATAAAATTCTTTACATTACAAGTAACGATGTAGCCATGAATATATTGAATGAATTTTATCGAATGAAACAATAAAACGTCTTGCAGGAAAGTCTATTCAATACATTCATAAAAATACTTGAATTACGAGTTGCGTCTTGCACAAACAGCAGAATTGCTAGAACTGGTGTAACAATGAGAGTCTACGGGAACACGACGCTTTAATAAGACAGTTATTTTTAATTCTTATTTCCTCGTCGCTTATTGAAAAAAAGTTGGATTTTTCATGTATCTGCACAAAGTCTACTGAATAGCGAATTTAGTAAAGTGATTCATAAAATAAAGCTTCACATCAAAGTTTGTAAACAGAATAATTTTTGATCAAGTTATCATAAAATATATTTTCAGTAAAACATCCTACAAACACTTATATCCTACTAATTATTCTTGTGGCTTTTGTGTTTCTATAAAAATGACTAGTTGCGTGATCGAAATAGTACTTCGACACGAGCACAGAAGCTGATCATTTACCGCATATGACGTATTGGCTTGAACGAAGCGAGATAATCGATTGGGCACATAGTCTGGGCATTAGAAGAACAATTTTAAACCACTAGGGCCGAAAATTCTCAATTTTAAAGATGGTATATTTTTTAACAATTTTAAATTTTCTTTCGCTACAGAATTTTTTAGACGATTTTAACTACAGATTGAAATTTAATTCAGAACAATTAACATTAAATATTAAATACATAGTCAAGAATCACTCCAAATACAGTAACACATAGTTTCCTCAAATTTAATTTGATACTTTCTTTTATTAAACTTTAATAATTCGTGTTTAATAATTGCTTCATTAATCATTTAAATTACAATAATTAGTTTAAAAATATAAAGTAAAGCTATATGCTGTTTTTAAAACAAAAAATTATTACCTATTATTTAAACATAATTATTATTCAATTTTTTTTTCATGTAAATACAACGTAAATCAAATTTAATGTTGTAAACGCATTTTTTTGTTTATTTTTAGTGCCCTATTTTTCTACTCTTATAATAAATGAAGTTTTCAAAGTTTCAAAAATAAAGCTTCACTCAAAACCAAGATTTAAAAAAATAAATAAAAAAATCTATTTTAAAAGGAAATTAAAAAACGTACATTCTCAAGTAGATGACTGAAACAAATCGGCGTAATTTATTTATCAAATAATAATCACATTTATTGATGCCACATAGAACAAATTTAACAAAAAATTGTTCTGTATAAACATAAACTACTTTTAACGTAAAAGTTGTTGTAAAAATAGTTCCATAAAAATTATATTTTCTTATTTGTATTAGAAGTAAATTATAATAAGATATTTTTTTCTTTTTAATTTAAAAAAAAAGATGACAGTAGGTAAACTTTTTTAAATTAATTTCAAAAAAATTAATTTTAAATTAATTAATTTTACTATACTTCAGATTTCTTTCACCTCTTTTTTTAAACTTTCTGTCGTAATTTTTCGCTTGAGTTAAGACTCAACAATACCCAGTTTCTATTTTAAAGGTTTCATTAAATTCGCAGAAAGGGAGATATTTTATTGATACTTCGCCCAGTCCCTGGCAACGGGCTCTCGCAAAAAAGTAACACCGTAGAGCGGAAACTTCGCTTTCAACATACTACTTGGAAAAAATTACAAAGTCGAATAACCTTGCTCTCCCTTTTTATGTGGTATTAATGCTAAAATGGCATCTCACGAGCGCGCATCTTTCACAATTTTTCTCTTGTTCCTCCCTTTTTAGCCCCTTTATTTTCAGCTCGCCGTTAAGGGTCGTTATGCGACGCTTTAGCTATTCCGGCCTAGGCTCATAATGCCCCGCGGTTCCCGCCCTCTCGTTCCGCACTCCACTTTTTTTGTCCAACCCTAATTAATCCGCTTGACTTTTTGTTTGATAATTAGGTATCGCTCCTTCGCCTTTCATCGCCCTTTCGCTCCGTACATACAAGGGGCCTACGCACTCGCAAGTTTTTAAAAGGTAAAGTATGATGAAAGGTGCCTGAAAGTTTGTAAAATGGTTTCATCGTAAAGTATGAGACTTGGACGAATTTACGGATTATATGAAGTTTATGGTAAAAAGTGCTGAAGTTTACATAATAAGACCCGAAGATTTGCACCTCCTTTAATTATCTTTGCACGGTGTCTGGATTATTTTTTACACACATAGAGAAAAAAGATCCTCAACTGAAAACTAATAAGGTTTGTTATTAGACATTACCATGGATAAAAATGAATACAAATCATTTTGTCATTAAGAAAGTTTTATTTAAATTTACTACTATGATTTTCTAATTTCTATAAAACGTGTACTAATGACTTTTTAATTATTATTTTATACACCAAAACATAATTACAAAACAATACTTTTTCAATATTTCTTATACAAGTGGAAAGCTCGAAATACTGCGAATCGCAGTAAAAAAAACGCACCTGAAGGCTCTTCATCAGCCAATGAAATCTCTGAAATCGAATATCTGCGTCGTCGAGAGCGAACAATTGCAGCGACTCAACCGACGGAATTCCAATTAAATTTTCAAGCTCTCCGTTTCACATCCCTTGCAAAGCCACATGTCGCGTATCAGCCTGTGCCACCTATGGCGTTTGCATTTGCATACAGTGTATCTGCATAGTGTCGCGTTCGAACTCGTCAACTATTGACATCGAGATAGCAGCTGTAGATCGCGTCGGCGCCGCGACGTCGAAGGCAACGTCGCCGCTCGCGTGGCTTACGATGCATTATTTAATTACGCGGCGTGCACGAGCGCTCACGCAATTGCGGTTGCACTCGGGAGGCCATAATCACGTGACTGATAGACGCGCAATTCTCACTCATGATGTGCGAAAAGGAAACTGCGGTGTTGCGAGTCATCAAAGTCGACCTTACACTTGGTTCGTGAGATTGACGAGTGAAGCTCAGGCTAACACACGCACAATTCCCCTCTTCGAAAAAGATAACTGGATATTGCGAAGTATTTAAACACGTAATTTGAAGCGTTCATTAGCAGTCCGGTCAAAAGGCGCCAAAATTCAAACAATTTTCGCGTATCTTCTAACTTTAAAAATTATAACATATCATCGATAAATGTATGAGAAATTTGAACATGCGAAAAGCGTTAGTTTTTATTATAAATTAAAAAGAGAGAACAGAAAATATGTACTGCATACTGTGTAATAAGTGCGGTCTAATATATGTGCAATAAACGAAGGGAAGAATTTATGCAACAATTACAAAAGCATTCAATACGAAGAGATTGTAAAACGAATAGAAAGAATATTTAAAAGATCATTGATTAAATAAAATTTATTTTATTAGAGGCATTTTGTTACTAATTGGATGAGAATTCTATTCTTAAAAAATTTAAGTTGACAAATAAAGTTCCAAGTCGTACGTCCGAATAGCGAGGTTAAAAATAAAAAGCGAATAACTTGAATGAGGGAGACACCGCAAACTTTAGTCCGATTAGGAAAAGCCAACGGTAACATCGGGCAAACCCGCGTCGGCTTGAACTCGTCAGCGGCATTTGAGCCGACGGTGACGTCGCTAATGGCATCTGTTGCCTTGTTCAAGTGAATTAGCCAAGTTTCAAGTAATTTTTGCCACGCCACATTAAATGGAATAATGTGTGAAATTTCGCCTTTTCTTTCCTTTTATTTTCTTTTTGTTTGTACCATATACGTAGTAGCGCGACTTTTCTTTGTTTTTTGTTAATCTAATTTTTAGTTAAGTTATATCATTTTATTTTTGACAGTTTTATTAAAAAGATTGCTTATATTTTTTGAGAAATTTTAGTAAATTATTAAAAATGAAGTTGTACATTGATGTTTATTTGTATGACTATCGTTTTAAACTTCAAGGATAGAAATAAATGATTTTCAAAATTATGCTATATTATTTAAGTATTTTTGTGTCACAAAATTATGATTCACTATTTAATATACGCTACCAGCATGGGCTGAGCTAGTAGCCGAGGATTTGGCAGCACTACTGTAACCTACAGATCCTGTAACAGAAAACTCGATTAGCGAGTTGAAACGAAACCTTTAAAATAATTATTTTTATGCAAAGGTAATTTAGTCAACATTTTTTAAATTTAACAAAATTAAATTTTCTATAAAAATTTTTTTTTAAGATTGCTATAATAAGAATATTAATAAATTATAAAACTCTTACCAAACCGACTACCAGACTGGGCAGTCGCATGAGCGTCAGCAATAGCTGAGCCGGATCCACCAAGACCACCGTAACCAGAAGCATTAGCAGTGCTCTGAGCGTTGACGAGAGCTGAGCCGGATCCACCAAGACCACCGTAACCAGAAGCATTAGCAGTGCTCTGAGCGTTGGCGAGAGCTGAACCAGTTGCACCAATACCACCGTATCCAGAAGCATTAGCAGTGCTTTGAGCGTTGACGAGAGCTGAGCCGGATCCACCAAGACCACCGTAACCAGAAGCATTAGCAGTGCTCTGAGCGTTGGC